>JAHZNH010002071.1:0-14725 GCA_027744355.1 Tyrannoseira gladiata | reverse complement strand
TCTGCTTTGCATATATACTTGTCTTATTCTTATGGCCTAACCATATTCCACATTCCACTATGATGAATGAACACCTTAATCGATGCGACCTTTGTGTTTGTTGTGAGATGTTTTTTATTGCTAGTTCGTCGTCGTCGTCAGTCTCATTCAACTCAAAGCACCCAGAGCCAGAGTGACTCACATTTTTGTAGGCAAGTGCTTAAATGAACCTTTTTATCCATCTCGTTCAGCTGTGAAAGGACGATGAATAATAGTGTGAGGTGAATAGCAGTTAGATTCTCGTAATCTCGTGAATACGGAGAAACGTTTTGTTGGTCACAAGATCTCAATTCTGAAACAGAATTGCAGTCATTAACTATCGCTGATTTTGTTCACTAACTCTTTTGTTTGGCTGATATAAGATGGTAAGTATTATAATCACAATCATCTCCGGACAGTTTAATACAACAATATATTCAGGGCAATTATAATTTTGGTATTAGGGCAATTGCGTAAACGTGGGGCTTAAAAATACTTGATTTTGACTGAAAGGTAATGATAGTTGCGCTGTTTGAAGTCTCTAAATGAAGTCTAATAATACAAGATCATTCTTGTGGTTTTGTGACATAAGTTCAAAATGGCACCTGACTCACTATCTCAGATAATGAATTATTGACAAGTACGATTATGGTGATGCACTGGTAGTCATAATTAGGCGCTATCCAACCAGATAAGGATGAGTCATTTTTGTATAAACTATAGCTCGGTGGAGTTTAAAACTTGATTATCAGCCGGACATTTAATGACTATGAGTCTTTACTAAATTGTATTTGTTCGCTCTGTATTCCAGTAATACCTCTCACGAATATACCAAACCTTGAAAAATACATCGATACCAAATCACTTGGGTCCTTTAAGACATAGATCAAAATCGAAGGTGAGAATAAAAGGTGAGTTAATTGAGTGCATGACAATTTTACTTATTAAATACTTTGATATTATGCTTCTCAGTTTTGAATGTCAAGAGTTACTTTCTCTTTTAGTCTTTTTCAAAAAGTGCCTCTGGTGCTGGACAAATGAGCACTAATACGCTCTCTGCCATGGATTTTTCCCTTCATACTGATTATTTTGGAGGAGACTTTGTCGAAGATGGGTCATTTCTGGTGCTGAATACGGATGGGCTAAGTATGTCACCCAGTACTCCTCCGGAGGAAAAGGCAATTGAAGAGGAAAAGAACATTGATATAGAAGTGCTTAACGGAGAAGATGGATTCGAGACCCCATCAGCATCCATCACCAAATCCCAAGTGCTTGGTGAAGATCCAGAATCATCAGTAGATTCGAGCCATTCCCAAACACCAGTTTTGAAGAAAGATGAGAAGGAAAACGATTCCGTTGCGACTTCTTCTGCCAACATTTTGCAATCTGAAGTAGTGTTGAACTCTTTGACGAATGTGTCAATGGCTTCAGCTTCGAGCGCTAGTACTGATGCTAATTTAATGGAGTCTAGTGAGGAAGTTCAGCTTCTCATGGCTGAGAATAAGAAATTAGCGGGTAAGTTTTCTTTTAGAGACTTCATTAAACAATAATTAATTTTTTAGGAATGCTATAATATAGTGCAATAATTCGTTTCGCACCCTTTTTGCTTAGAATTGCTTGCAGATTCAAATGAGAAAATGAAGCAATGCATCACAACAACCGAAAAGTTGAAAGGAGACCATGAGGAATACAAAAAGAAGCATGAAGAAAGCCGCGAATTAATCATACAGGTAAGTTGGTTTATACGACATCGTTATTTATCACAGACGACGTTTTTAAATATGTACTATGGGCAATTGATTGTTCAACAGCTCCGTAAAGAAAACGAAACTCTTAAGTCTCAACTGGCAATGATTCAGAGCAAATCAGACGACAGCGACCTTTCTTTGGTATAGCGAAAATATTTCTTAGTACATACTTTAAAAATGATCCAAATAGCATAATTAGAATATTACTAATAATAATTATTTTTCAGAGTCTTGAGAAGGATAGAGAACTTGCTGCAAAGCAAGAATCCCTTCAGCGCCATTATCACACTATTTCAGAATTGAATGAAAGATTGAAGACCGTTTTAACGGTCAACGGACAAATCAACGATCAATTGTTGGCGTGTCAGAAAGAAAATGAGGGAATGAGAGCTGATCTGGAACTTTTACGTTCAGAACTTGAGGTAAAGGTTTTTTTTATGAATCCTATTTTTGTTGCTGGTTCTCCTTTTATTGCCGAGTCAATAAAATTAACTTTTTCATTGTACCAGACGCAAATGTCAGAAAAGTCCGAGGCTTTGAGGAAAATCGAAGTCATGTCAGCAGAAATCGATTCTGGAAGGCAAGCGATTGTTAAATTTAAGGAACGACATGCCAAATACGAGGACGATTTGGCCTGCGCCAGGAGCAAAATTCTAAGCCTTGAAGATGTCGTTGAAGAGAAAACCAAGTTGACCGAAAGTTTAAGGCGCAATATGGAAGACACTATTAATGCGTTAGAACGGTGTAATCAAAAGTTGAACGACAAAGAAAGTGAAATTGGCCTTCTCAGGACTAAAATTGCCGCGATCCATGCAGAAAATGAAGGAGTTGCACAAATGCAAGCGCTACAACTTCAGGTATTTTAATTCTTTCAAAGTTGATTGGAAAATATTAAAAATGGATCAAACATTTAAAATGTATTTGCTGGGAATTTTTAGTGTCAGACATACCTCACCGACTTTGAAAAAATGCGAGATGAGAGGGATAGACTCTTTCGGGAGAAGGAAACATTATTGGTTGAGTTGCAAGAGAAAACAAATGCACTTGAAAACTTACGACAGCGCGACATGAACCATTCCACTTCTGCACCTAGGTAAGATATCAATAATTAAGTAGCTTGTCGGATGTCGGTGTACCTCCCGGCTTTAGGGTGTAGGCTTATGCAGTAGAAAATACGTAAGTTTTTAGCATAAGTGTAAGGCTCTGACAAGACGTTATATGTTGATACGCTAAAAACTGCTTAAAATCATTGTATTATTATGCTTACTATATTTGGTTTTATAACCACAGTGCAGTATTGTTGTTCCTGCGTATAATCCGTAGTTTGTTTACTCACTCTTTCTGATTGAAAGTTGATAAGCATTTTCGTTATAATAATCACAACTTGTCTTCTGGACGTTTGCTTCTGTGATCAAAATTCTGACTGTATTACCAGGAATGACAATTCTGCTGATAATGCTAATGAGTCGCTGCCATCGCCTCTTACCTCTCTACCTTCAGTGGCAGGGCAGCTTGTTGGGTTCGTTCGGCGTGAACTTTTGGGCTGGTGAGTGACCCAAAAATAGATAGATCAGAGTGTGCCTGTTTGCTTTATTTCCTAAGACTTCAATCATGTGTACTTAGTTTTAAAAACCCTCTTCTAGCTCTGTTTTCAAAGATCCTATTACTAGTTACAAAGCCTATGTTTATGGTTTAATGGTGATTCCCTTACTGAAGATGCAGCGCGCAAAAAGCATTTAAGTAAGCTTTCGTTTGTATTTTTACAGGGAAGATCAAGTCGGAGCATCGGACAGTAATCATGGCACTTCTGAAGCAACTGGTTCTTCTGAGACAGTCGTTCAGCAGCCAAAGCAAGAGGCGATTCCACCATGTCCAATTTGTAGAAAACAGTTTTCTTCACTGGAAAGACTTCAAAACCACGCCGCTAACTGCGGAATTTCAAACGATGGCGAACCTGATGATCCTTTTGTTTTTCCTTAAATTAGTCTTGCCATTGCACTACGACAGTCTGTTTGATTTTTTTAAATCAGTCGTCCTTGGCCGTATTTTGAGGAATGAATTTTTTAGGACACAATTTGTTTACTATGACTTTTAGTTATCCTCTTATAAAATATCTGTTTCGCCTTTATTTCGCGCCTTTTGATTAACTTTTGTCATTACTTAATAGACAGATAATTAATTGCATTTGACAGATATATATGTGATTTTCGAGTGTTTTTAACATATTTATGATGATAATGCGCATTGATTCTTATCTCAAAACACAAAGCAATTTATTATGAATAAAAATCAATCTATAATACAGTAACGGTGCTCTGCGAAAAAGCGAATACCATTTTAGAATATTTCTTCCTGCTTAACGTTGTATTTAATTTGTGGTTTTCTCAGTTTAATGGTTGTAAATAGTAGATTGAATGATCTATGAAGTTGTGTTAACACAGTACAACAGTGTTGAACTTGAGTCGTGATGTAATAATTATTGTTTAATTCCATGTTTCTAGGCTTAGTGGTTTTTTATTAGTTTGAAATTATTTGCAAAAACAACTTGCCTACACCTGTGCGTTGGTGTGACGTTACGCAAGTTTATAGAGGCAACTGACCTCCGAAATGCTAAGAAAAATGTAGTAAAGTATATGTATGTACCTACAAAATAAAATTATGTGTTAACAAAACGCAGATCCTTTAGTACACGATGCTGAATGTTAACAAATGATTTGGGCAATTATGATTCAATAAAGTCGCTGGAATAATATAATACTTCTATTGCATAAGCTTATTTTGAAGCATTTATTGCCGTCGTAGCGAATATTTACAATGCATATATGCAACGATTATTGTTCAACTGTTTGTATCGGTTTCATGAACCAATACATGTCATGAGCAATTTGATGCAATATGGTTCATTGTAAATCAAATCTTTTTGATTTTGAACCCTAAACGTAAACCTAAGCTTGGATTAAAAGAAAAGGAATATCAAAATACACTCAAAAGACCTTACAACTAAATTATGCTATACATATTTAGAAAGATTAGATTAAAATAGTTTTTTTTATGATACGTTTATGTCAATTATCCAAGTCTTTCTCAGATTATTGGAACCCATGCGAAAAATCCTTTCTCAGGCCTAAAAAATTTCGCAAATTGATTAGCTCAATTTAACTTCATGGGGTTTCTCTACGCTCGTAATAGCAGGGTATGGTTCCAATAGTATATATTGAGATGTCTCTGCTTACATTCGCACTTTAAATTATTTGTTTCAACTTGAAATTGAGAGTTGAGAGCAGATCCAACTCTTGAACGCAAAAATACAGCCCTACTAGTCTGGATATAGGGGGTCTCACTTGAAAGTTTCAAAGTTAATTAAAGCTCGCAGAGTAATTTCCAAATCTTCTTTTCCTCAGCTTCGTTCTGCCTTCTTAGGCTCATTTGCAATTTTTTTGGACAAACCTCTCTCAGAGAAAAGTTTCAGCCTAGACCTCCAATCGCAACCAAAAGAAAGCTCCAAATGCAACTTATTTAATTTATAGAGCATACAGTCGCTCTTTTTGTCATTAGGCTTTGAGATTGGAGTGAAAGCTAAAGTGACGTCGAAAGGAGTGTTGATCGACTGAGCGTTTTAAGAAATCTTGAGGAAAATTGCAAGCAAAGCCTAGAAGCTCTGGGTTCGTGATCACCTCGCCACTAGGGAGCATACATTTACTGGTATCTAAATAGATTGCAGCGTACACCATTATTTTACCACTACGGACGCTGCTCTCTCCCGACAGTTTGGAAGCATAAAAATGTCTGCTTTCCCCCCAGTCCGTTTCAGTTTTCGGAGAGAATGCTGATGGTGATTTACTCTGGTGAGATCCTGGTGTCAAGCAAACATGAGCATTCAACACTCTGTCTCAAGCATTTCACTCGTTCTTCAAGTGAAATCATCTCACTTTGCCCCAAACGACTGACGTTGGATAAGAAAAGTCTTTTTCAACGTGATTCTAAGCCAAAGATAAGTTTTTCCATCTCTTGTAGAGATCGCCCACCTTTTCCCCTTTGAGAACTCCCATCCACATATATAATCTAGTGCTTTTCCCATCGTAATAAAATTTCGAATTTCAGTTTGGTTTCGAGAACGATACACATCAAAATTGTTAGTGCTTGTGGAGCGACTGCAAGAACAAAAGCAAATATTTGTAGAACGTGAGGTCAGTGGTGGAAGTGACGCTAAGCCTTGAAAGTGTGACTGATACATACTTAATGAAACGCAACTCATAGAATTTGGTGTGGAAATCCACTAAAAAATTCATTACTGGCTAAAAGCCTTCGCCTCTCATGGTTAGCCACGGAAAGCAAGTTATCCCCATTGTGAATTTTAATTGGAGTAGAGTAGTATTAGGTAAGAGGGATTGTCACAAGCGTTTCAGTTTACCGGAGATAGTCATCAAATTGGGTGAAGAACTCTCTTCAAGTTTCGAGAGGAACTATAAATGGTGACTATATTTGAACCTGTAAACAATAGTTTTGAATATTAAGTAAATAGTAGTAATACTTAAGTCTATCGAATGTATATTAATACATAATGTGAATACATATACAACGAATTCGAATCCCATTCCAAGGACACAATAAACAGTGATTTAAAGTTGGAGCCCTCGCAAAAACTTTCCGCCACTGCTTCAGTGATGCTGCTGATGATGATGATGAGACTCGTAATTAGATCCAGGGGAAGATACGCGGAAACAATTACTGTGTTGTGAAGCATTATTATGCATGTATCAACTATGCTGCTGATAGAGGATATCTAGAGCGTGGTAACAGTTATAAACTGCGAGAAAATAGGGAAATTCCAAACTGCACACTCCAATTTGAAAGAAAATAGCTCATTATATTTTGTCATCTTGAACGACGCTCTTGAAGAAAGCGGTGACTGAGAGAGAGGCAACAAACAGAAAAGCAGACTAACAGGCAGCATTCCCAGTTTCCATACACTCAAGCTTAAGTCGAATTGCGAAGATCAATATCATCATCGAGAATGTCGCGTTCAACTGGTTGGTGCCTGAAGAAGTCAGGAATCTTCGGGAGAAGCGAGTGTCTCGAAGCGTACCGCAACGAAACATTTCCAGGTAAGCGAATCCATTCAATTGTCCTATTAATAGCGACAATACATTACTTTTAGGTATGTATGGAAGAAGTTGCATAATACTAAGCGAGCATTCTTCTGATGAAATAATAATGCGCAAATGAAACCCAAGGGGTTCAGAGACTTTCACCGAATTCGGTAGGGGTTTGCAATGCCACACTCTACACTCCACGAAGCCAAAACCTCAATTAAGAGATGGGGAATTAGTGCTAGGTTGGATTGCGTGGTTGGATTAAGGTCAGATTTTTGGTTTGATCATGGATCGTGACAGATTCATTCGTGTAAGAAGGGCTGAAGGAACATATTCTTCCTCTAATTTTTATTCACTCCACGCAAGGGACTAGACTGTACGATAGAGAAAACTCCTTTCATGATCATCATCATTCTCAGAGTGCATCATAACTATTTCTTTGGATTAAGTAGATAGAGGCATCTAAATCAATGAGCAGCGACAGATGCAAAACTTTCTCCCGAGGTTACAATAAGTAGCAAATGCTTAGCTTGTCTTTGCTGGAGAATGAATTCAATCCTTTTTCCAGCTTAACGCAGAAAATCGGGGGAGTGACGGGTGGAACTTAACATGAAACTTTATTCTGTTCCTCTGTTACCATTTTGTTGACAAATTGGATTCGAGGAAGCGTACTGAAGAACAAGGATTTTCCCTTTAAGGACCATGCTCATAGGTAGCTCCATGCGTACTTATTTTACATATCTACTACTAAAACTACAACTACTACCACTGGTTTATTTGTGTCCACGGCATTTGAAAATCAAACATTCCTTTACATTCAACATCAAAGTGATTCCATCCTCCGGGAGAGAGGCCACCGTTCCACTTCTATATGATTGTCATATGAAGCAAGCAACGGGACAGTGGTGAGCGATTGAAAAAAGGAAGAAAGTTGTCTGGAGTTTACTGTTCTCATCTCAGTCGGTGGCATTTGTCTTTTTTGTTGCTCTCACCACTCTACCAGCTCCACTCCATCAGACCAGATGAAGATGGAACAATGAACAAATCTGTATTGACAATGTCAAAGGTTCCCCTCTCGATTCCTTTCCTTTCCGATTCACTGGGTAAATAGAGATGTGAGAAGGAAAATTCTATGTTTACTTTGATTTAAACTTTCCCTTCCGAATCCGGCCGTTATTTCCTCATCAAACTGGAATTTTCTCGTGGGGAGGTGGGTCGTTCGTTCGTTGGTTGGTAGTTTACATTTTATTTGAACAAAGGGGTGACGGAAATGCTTTTCATTTCCCTAATTTCTCGTACCATGCTTAGATTTTGGGGGACGTGTTTTCCCCAGCTTTATAACAACAAAGAGGAAAGTGACAGGAGATGATGATGATGGTGATGATATGAAGCAGGAGCAATAGTCAATAAAGCGATGAAAACATATTCTATTCCCAAGGATTACTTGGTCCTGAATTCAGCACCTAAAATGTTTTTTTTCTCCTTCAAACTCTAATTTGCGGTGCCATTTTCGGCGACAACAAACTGACTATTGTGAGGTTTTCCCCATTCGTTTTATCCTCTTTTTTCTGTAGGAAAGCATTGCAAAATTTGCGGTTTGTCACGTCGGAGCTGCGGTAGTTACGCTGGGATATGAAACGACATGATTATGGTACAGCAGCGGGAGTGGAAATGCTTTCGTTTTTTTGTCAGTCGGGTGCAAAGGCATTTTGTAAATTGTGGAGCTCCTTTGAATTCCGTGTTGTGCAACGTATCTGGTGACAATCAAAATCAAACAAGGGCCTTGTGATGCAAAGGCGTGATGGGCGTGTCATTTCAACTTTCCATCATACTCACGCGAAAAAAGTAGAAAATCTGAGGAAAATGCTTTCATCCAAGTTTGTTTTTATTTAACTCATCATCACATCACCCAGCATTTTCTCTAATTCCGACGGGAGAAAGTTCCAAAGAACTCTGTGATACAGACTCATCCATCCGGCATAAGATGCTTACTTATCTCTCCGTAAAAGATTCTACAACTGCTTTTATGCACTCGATTTTGGATCCTCAGTGGGGAAACATGCTCGTATACATAATTGATGTCCTTCTTTCAGTCATTATGAAAATTGTTCCATCTTCCTTCGGGTAGGCATCAATAGATACGTGATGAAATATTCATATCATTGTTTCCAACACCATGAGTGAAGTTCTTTTTGAGCGTGCATTCGCCTCATCATCATCATCACTTGTGTCGTATATTCTTCAACGGTGACCTTCATAAAGCACTATAACAATCTGTTATAAAAGCGTAATGAGTTTTGTATATCTTGTTGACAGAATTATCATTATTGGGTCACTTCCCACGACTTCAACTCCATTAAAACTTGTCTTAATTCCAGTACAAACGTGAGCATTCAAATGAACTTAAATTCATAGAATTCTCTACACCTACACGTTTAATACCTACCGTAACCAACTTCTTCGCATTTTCTCTCTTTGGAATGAACGTCATTTAAAGTTTTTTCCCACTGCATCTTTTCTGACAATAAGTTTGTCTCGAGTTATATTTATTTACGAGGAAATCTGAGGTACTTTATTCACATACATATCTTGAAACCCACAACTTTTCATATTCTTCCCACTCACAATCAGTTAGTGCAACGCTATTTTGTTTTTAAATACTAATAGCATTCGTGTATGCGGGTAATGTAAAGGACTTTGTGGTGCCCATCCAGGTGAAGAAGCACTTTGGCACCGTCATTTATGAAATTGAGGTGGTATTCTGCCGGCGTACTCCTACCAAAATGCGAGCGAGTACTTATACTTGCTTGCGTATTTTGGCACTAGAAACGGGGTTTTACTTTTGCTTCCCTACACCTACCGTTTCATGCCAGCGAACCATGGCTCTTTGCTACGGTACACCTCCAACTGTGGAAAACGATGTAAAAGACAGGACGTCATCACCAAATATGTCGGGAGCACCAGAAGAAAGTTATTGAGTTGTAGTGCATAAATCCCAACTCCTGCGATTTTGTAAACAGATTTCGACTGACTCTCTCTCTCTCTCCTTCTTTGCAGATATACACGCTCCCCATTGCCGAGAAAAAGTTTCCGCTTTCTTTCATTAAAACTGAAATTCAAACCTATATAATCGGATGTTCTCACTCCCATCGTTCCACCAAAATTCATAGACTTGATCATACTCATATGTACACCCAGCTTGTATCATAACTAGTTTCCTTGAAAGTAGGCTCGGAGAAAAGAACTCCGTAGGCATTATCGTTCCAACTCAAGATGTTTCGAACTTGAATGACGGAAAAAAAACTTCGTCGCATTCATACGGGCTAAGCGACTACTACTTTGAGTTCAGTATTGAATTTTTCATGTTTCCCCCTTCAATAAAGAATATGCTGAAATAGGGGAACGCCACACGTGATATTTTCCGGATTTGAACGCTGCCAGTCACTCCAGCTCCGTTCGATTTGGGTTGGATAGGTAGTCCTTCGGTTTCTGATCGTTCTAAGTAGGCTATGAGAGTTCATTTTCTCGTGTCTAGAGCAACACATCCCTTACTCGCCTTGTGCTTATTTGTTCGCCAATATTGTGAAAAAAATTGTATTAAAGAAGGAGGTGCTCCTTGAATATGGTCTGAGGCGAGTGATTCCAGCAGCGTTTTAAACTTTTTTCCCGTGTCCCCATTCTTCTGCTTACACTTACCTGAGACATTCTAAATCCAGCCCAATAATGTCCATACCATACTTATCCAGTTCCACTACACAAAAAAGAGCTTGAGCAGGACATAAAATCTCTTAAAAACCACTCAAAAAGTGGAAGGAGCATTGTGCAAATGAGCCCACATCAGCAATTTTTTTCTTATTGTTCATCTTCTCTTTTTTCACCCTTTGTCTATCACACACGCTTCCGGCAGCGTGTAAGTGTCTACTTGAAAATGATGGTGCACGCAAGAAAGCTACTGGAAACCAACCAACCAACCGCACATAACTAACTACTATAACCACCACCACATGACAACAACTTTTTTTCGCCACTGTTAACATCCTTGTGATGTTATTAAATAGGCTCCTATTGCATGATTTTTTTCGAGGAAAAAAGGAAATTTGGGACACTAAATAATATCTGTTCAGCCACTGACAGAATAATGCGGGGGTAGGTACGAACCAACATGCCGTATTTTTTCCAATTAGAACGCCCTCGCTCCTAAAAATCAAATCTGAGTTGAATTCCCCCACATGAAGTAATTGTACTTATCGCTAGTTAGCTTTAATGCTTCTCGACCTTGCCCAATCGAACAATCCAAGCTAATCAGGGGATATAGAAACGCTAAACAAATCAATGTGTACCCAGAACTTTGAGTTAACAGTTAATCTTTTATTAGGATTCTAATCTAATCACATTCTAATCACAGCTTGTTTTTATAAATTACCCTCATCGAGCGCCCTATTATGCGAAAATTACCTGTACATTCTTTGAATTAATAGCTTCGCATCGAAATAGCAAAATTACGGCAATTTTTTTTCCTTGAACGTGGTGAAAGCAGCATCATCCTAGCTGGTGAAAGCTTGTTGTATTCTCGAAGCCCTTTTTTCTCCTCCTCCTTCACAAAGTTGTGTGGAGCTGACAAACGCTTCGATTCAAAATCACCATCATCCTCCCTCCCTCCTTGCTCGTCCTCCAGGCTGGGAGTAGAGTTTGAACTTGAGGATATATAAGACTCTCATTAACGTAATGGCTTCATATTACGACTTTTTCCATATTCCCCCACTTTAAATACATCACGGTCCATGGGAAAGACAATAACTCTCTCGTCTCTTCTCTCCTGAGAAAAAATAGGGAGAAACTCGACTCATCTTGAAAAGACACTTGTTAGTCACAAGATTGAACAAACATGACAACTTTATTTTTTTCGTGAAAAATCATCCACAAAGCACGCCAAGGATTTTTTTGCAGTGTGTTTTCTATTCACGAAATTTTCCTCCTCACTTGAAACTGACAGCCAGAGAATGGCTCATCTCTCTCTGATATCCTTCGAAGACAAGGACGGAGCAGGGAGAAGTCGAATGCAGGAAAACCCTCCTCGTGCTTTTTTCTTCCCTGATCGCTACTAAATGATGAGAAAAGGTAACTACTCTCCCACTTTCTAAAGCTTAATGCAAACAATTCCTGAAAAAAAACTTTCTTCCTTTCATCACTCGCTCACTGAATCACTTAGCGGGAGCGGTGGATGGAAATACATGAGTAAGGCGAAACTGGATTATCACCATCCTCAGGAAGTTGTTGTGAGGGTTATTAGGAACGACTTAGAATTTCTCGACCTCTTTCCAAGAAGGCGGGATTAGGAAAGTAGATTTACAAAATTAAAAGAAAGGGAAATAAACTTGTGCTCGCGACAGAAGAATGCGATCGAGTGTTTTCTCACTCGGCTTATCATTGAATATGCAGCACAGAAGCTAAAGCTTTGTATTTCCAAACAACGCTTCCGCTTGATTGCCATCCTTGGGAAAACAACAGACAGAGACGAATGGATGGCTCGGCTCCTGTGGAAAATTGATTTCCCCAAAGTAGAAATGCGACAAACGCAATCATAAACTCCGACTTTGATGCTCTCTTCTCATTGCTTTAGAATTATTTTCTGCCACGTTCCTCCCGTTTATTCCTCGGAACTCGGAGTGGGGTACTACCACTGTCACTGTCAAAAAATACTGTGCATCATCACTCACCATCATAACCATCATCTGTGTTGTTTGTTGCTGATACCGGCGAGGTTCAGAGTTGGCGTGAAATCATTTCGAAACATATGGTGGAAAATTATGAATTGGGGTATGTTGGAGGAGGTGTTGTTTGAGAACCACGCCGCCCGACTTCCGTTCGCCAAAAAGTGGGAAATTAAGTCTAAGTTTATGCATGGAAATTTTGTTTACGCTCAAAGCGACGCGAATTACTTGTGAGGAGGAAAATTGAAATTATGCAATTTGCATAATCAGTTTATGCTGTTGCTGATGTTTATTTACGTGATGTGGGTGTTTATAAGTGTAGTTTAGTTAATAAGTTAGTTGAGGGATAAATAATGAAAGAATAAATTTGATGAGGGTGAAAGTTGCATGATTTTATTTAATGTGTGATTCAAACTAGTGTTTTTCATATTCCGTAGGATTTTGTCTCCCCGTTTGGGATGGATTTCTATGTTGGTCTCCATCCCCTCCTTCCTCCGTACCTCAGCTGCAGTGCCCTCGGAAATCTGGGAACGATGTCACAAGTAAGTTGATGATGAAGTAATATTGTCCTTATTGTTTCATTGTAAAAACTATAGAAAAACGATAATTTCTTTTATAACTCATAAGTAGTTTCCTACCACGAGCGTCACGTGTGAAGCAAGGTTGCAAACTTGAGAACTCAGCTTTGAAGAAAAGTTTGCAATCATGCAGTTAAAAAATACATATTTCAAGCCAAGAGAATAATTTTGCTTCAGTACAATTTATTTGCGAGTACTTTTCGTATGTCTCGTGTTTTGGCAGTGTCCGCATGCACATAATATAAATTCTTTAACGGTTGAGTGACATTAGGAAAAAGAAAGCATGTTTGGCAGAGACTCGTAAGTTATACCACCAGGATCCAGTATTTTCCCTTGAGTCGGTGACATGTGCAATGGACTGGGTTGGTTGAATTCATTGTGTTTACTGTCACCTTGTATTCAAGTCGGACTTTTAATGGGTAAGATAATAGAAAAAAGAATGCAAAGTTGAAACCTCTGCCAAGTCCCGAGTCAGACAGCGAAGGACACGCCAATTCTTTCCTTGAAATACTTAACTTGTAGAATAAGTCTAGAAGACTTTTAACTTTAATGATTTCGTTAGAATCTGAACTATTTAATCGTACCTATCTCCTTTCCCTAGAATTTGCTTTCCGAATATGCAAAGAAAACGGGGAATGGGCCCAAAAACCCGGCAGCACTGTTCCCTCCCCGAGTGGGTGGACCAACTACACACCCTGCTTCAACGACTACACACTAGACCTGATGCGTAGACTACAAGGATCGAGCAAAAACTCCATCCAGGATCGAGCAGTGGAGTTAATGGTAAAATTTCCACCGATATAAAGTTGACTAACTCAATTCATGATGACTTACTCACAAACTAAACCATTGAGTATGAACGAATGAGCGACTCATCATGAACGAAATGGACTTTTATAAATGTATTCCATTTGATTTTCAGGCGAAAACGAATATAGCAGAGAACACTCGAGTCCTGGAAATGGTTGGACTGATTATATCAGCACTATCACTCATCCTGGCCCTGATCATATTTGGTCGCTTTCGGTAAGCCTCTTGCTCCATTCATTGATCCTTCGCTGTAATTCATCTCTTTGTGTTCCTACACATTACAATCGTAGTTAGCCATGAGATAGTATGTCCGACTCCATCTATACAAAGTTTTCTATAGTAAAACAAGAAAATCAATCTTGAAGCGGTGCAATACGCCACCGCTTACCTATCCTACCCATGCACTCGCATACAGGATTTCCTCATAGTCATTCGATGGACGTCCGACTGTTTACATCAACTTTTAGGATTTAATTTTCTGAACTAAATTTATTGATTTAACGACCGGTTAAATAAGGTATTCAAGGGTGAAATTCATCATGAGTGAAGAACCACAAGCTGGGTAAGATAAATTCAAATAACTATATTATTTATATCAAGAGGACGTAGTCTTTTGATGGTTATTATCGTGAGCCCTTATGACGAAGTCATTTAAAATATTAGTGAGATGACGTAGTCACTCACAATCTCAGGGAGATGACGCAGTCACTCCTTAATAATTTGAGATGACGTGGTCACTCAAAACAGGTGAGATGACGTAGTCACTC
>JAHZNH010002070.1:0-10114 GCA_027744355.1 Tyrannoseira gladiata | reverse complement strand
GGCGCAGGGTCAAGTGAAGCAAATCCAGGCGAGGAAAAAAGTACGTGCTTCATGCGTCAAAAATACAACTTGTTTCTTTCATTCTCCTCCATTTTGGTTCAAATGAATAAATATTTGTTGTTCTTGTTGTTTTCCTCCAGGTGGCAAAAATGATTCTCTCCTTTGTCGTGATTTTCGCAATCTGTTTCTTCCCGCACCACCTCTTCCTCCTGTGGTTCTACTTCTACCCGGACTCGGAAAACAGCTTTAATGCGTGAGTGTCATGTCCAGACTTGTCCTTTTTCCAGTCTCACTCACGAAGAAAAACAAACATATGCGCCTTGAGTATATTTCTCCCCGGTAATAGCATTACTCTTCCAGACCATTAGCAGTTCTCTTTCACCATGTTTACGTCTGGATGGCGCTTGTTTGATAGTGCTTGCAAAATTAAAAACCCGACTAAGTACTTTCTCACTTCTCCAGACAAGCAATATTACTTCCAGACCAGCTTGTTGATTCAAATCATTTTTTCCCAGAATTCAAATAATTTTTGACAATATAGCGCCATTACCATTACCTATTAAAAAACTTCTTTCTTTGAGATGAAGAACATGTTTTTCCTCTCCGGAAAAAAAACTTTCTTTTTTTCCTCCCAAGATGTTTCAATGCGCTCCTACGAGCTCATTATCATAATCACAAGTAGAGCTCGGGTGTGTAGCACACTTTTTTCCTGGTGAAACTTTCTGGTGCGATGGGGCTCCAAACTATTGTGGAAAAAAATATATTTTTTTGTTTGCTTCCTCCTTTCTCATCAGAAATCCGACTTGCCCTTTCAGTTCCTTTCTTTTTTTCTGGAAAAACAAGTCCTGGAATTGAGCTTGTGATGGTGATGATGATCATCATCATATTGCATGGCGTAGGATTGTATTGTGTAGCCCTTAATAAAGAAAGTTTTCTGCCATGAATCAGAATTTGTTGCTGTGCCTTTTGCGAAATCAACTTTTTCCCCCAAAGTTCAACAAAAGGCTTGGCTTTCACTTCTCCTCCACCTTTTTTATTACCTTGGAAATAATAAGCAAAATATGTACTTGACAAACTTTTTTTTCTTTTCTCATTCAGCAATTCAACGATCATCTCTTCTGCTGCTTCTGCAAAAACTCGGGCAGTCGCAACCAGCGCGGAATGGGTGGTACCCTTGGTGGGGTTCCTGGGGGAGGTGGTCACACCGGAGGGAATCATGATGACCGAGGTGGTGGTGGTGGCGGCGGCGGTTTGTGTTCCGCTTGTGTTACAGGCAACGACTCCAGGTACGGGTCGAGTCCCGCCCGTGGGCGAAGTTGTGGTGGGCGGGCGAATAGGAACAACTCCACGTGGGAGAGTTCTGACCGTCTGATGAGCAAACGGAAATCGACTTGGGATACTCAGACCACCATGGTCAACCATAGGATTGTCCACCTCTCCGGTGGAGTGAAAGGACTGAAGGGGCAACCTGCGAAGGCGAATATCCACGTGAATCTGTGCAGTGAGCATGAGATCATTCCTTTGAGGACGCTGAAGCATAAGAGTTCCCACAAGTCCTGGAGAACAATCAAGGAGGAGGGATACAACGCTCATAAGAATCACCAGCACTGCTACTCATCCTCAGCATCAGCATCATCCGGCTCCTCACACTCCAGCAGCTCCGTGTCCAGAGCGTCACAGTCCTCAACATCTTCGCCGCAGAATGACCGGCGAAGTTTTCACGGTCACAGTCACAATCACGACGGGATGATGATGGTGCGAGACAGTGATGAGCATCAGCAGAAGCAGCAACATCTGGCGCATAAATTATCTGGAAGGGTTGATGTGGAAGTGAGTGGGCAGGAGGAGGACTACTCCTCAAAAAGAAATAAAAGGCGAATCAGCAGAAGCAAAAGTTTTCCGAAGAATGAAGACCCCAAAAATAGTAAGCACTCGTTGCCAAAGACAGCTTTCGCAAACTTTTGGGTGAGTCCAACAAAAACTCCAAATGGAGCGTGTTCAAGCTCACTCGAGAGGAATTTCGGTGATGTGGATGGGGAGGGGATCGCGCAGAAGAATAATAATGACTACTCCACAAAATGTCCGGAATTAAATGATGGTAGTGGCAGGGCAATGATGATGGCAGTGGAGAAACAAGCTCTGTGGGGATAAAAAAACTAATTAGGTGCATAAGTAGGGAATGCCCAGGGGAAGTTATTATCTTCTACTAAAAAGGAGAAAATTAGGACGATTATGTAGAAGTTCTGCTAAAGCCACGATTATGATTACTTACCCGCTCCAATTAAAAGTATTGATTAGGTGGGTGGTTAGTTTAGTAGGTATTCATTCATTACTGGAAAAGCATTAGTCATACTTAATCATACCTACGTATAAGTCAATTAAACTTGGCATTAAGTGAGTTGTAGAGCCAGATACGTAAGCATTTTCGAACTAATTATAATGATGCACTCACTCCGCGGTCCATTTGAAGGCTGCATTTGAGAAAGTTTTTTAGCGCTAAATTATGCACTAGCCAAGAAAAACCAAGATGTCTCGTCTCAACTTTCCCCATAGCCACGCTTACCTACTTATCAGTTTTTCTTGGAAAATGTCCTTAGCAAAATATTTTCATAAGAAGTCCCCAGTGAAACTTTGCCTTCAAATTAATAATTTCGCTAATCTGCCACCTTAACTCGGAAAAGTAACCTTCCATGCACTAAAATTTACTCGTATTTGATCGTAAGGCTATTCAATTCTTTCCCGGAAAAATCGCTGAAGAATGAATATAAATATTTTGGAATGGCACTATAAATTGGATTTAAAAGGCGGAATAAGTAGACTAAAGGACACAGGGCAGGGTCAGCGCTTGGCAATCCTGAACGATGTATTCGTTCAAGTTAAATATTTATATCGAGATTATCAACTACCATGAAATTAACTACTTATAGTACATCTAGGCAAAACGTATCAATATCGTAATTTATAGCTTAGGGAGTAACTATTTATTCTGACTGGTTGTGAGTGCTACAAAACAATTATAGGCTTAACAAGTAAGCACGCTTTAAATAGTAGTTCTAGTCAGATAATTGAGTAGTACATTCACAACGGTGATTATTAGTAAGTGCGGAAGAGGGCGAGTGCGTGTGTGCCTATGAAATTTTTTCCAGGACGAACCTAATATAGTTTTAGAGATGGAACAATATCAAGTTCATTGTTTCCTCGCCAGTACTTAATTATTGTCAATTTATGATGCTTGGCTGTAATAACAGCGTATCATTAGTCAGGCGTCAATGTTATCGAGTAAATATTTACACGCATTCATCAATGTATTCCCTGACTGTAGTGAGTACTCCTTGTTAAAATGAATTATACGGTTGACTTTCCCATTTTCACTCTGACATTATTATTATTTTTTTTTGTTCTGTTGGGCGTTTTCTATTTTTATACATGGTAAACAAGCCAAGCCAACCCAAATACATACTTACATCGAAGGGAATGATGATCCATGATCCTCTTCGCTTTTGCAACTTTTTCCTCCGGATTTTTTATTGGAGAAGTTGGGAAAATGTTTGCGAGTTGTTTGCTGGAGTTTTTTGTACCGGGAAAAAGTGCCAACTAAAAATATAATTTTAAGTAACACACTACAAAATACTGATTACTCGTGTACGTATACATTACTTATTTAGGTACGTGTGTAAGTGTAATGTTTGTCTCGGAATGAAATGGATGATGATGTCGATATTCCCTACTTTATTTATAGCGTAGGATTACAAGTTCAAGGTTGGTGATCAAGCCTAAGTCATGTTTGTTTTCCCTGAATTGATTACGCTACATTCAAGCCGTTGCTTAAACTCCAACCTCGATATTTACTGACTTGACTTACTTAATTGTTAGTACATATTTAAGTACTTAAATGTGCCGCTTTTGGAAATAAAAGCTTTTTGAATCAAAATAAATTCGTCGCCTTTTCAACGGCTTACTTTTTTCTATGGAATTGCATCCAGCAAAACGTGGCGCACTTATTGTAGTCCTATCGCCACTTCGCCACCATGGTCGTTAATACAAACAATATTGCATCTAAATTCTGCTTCTTTCCATCGCGATTCGCAACAGCTCCAGACCAGACACCAGACTGGCATTCAGTCCTGTCCAGACTGAACGCAACCGCATACAAGATACCTAATTCAATTTGTGCGGTGCGAACCATTTTTACTGAAATCTAGCCACGGGAATAAAAAACCACACGACGGATAGGACACTGTAAGACAAGACGCATTTCCCCAGCCTTTTCCCTCCCCTGCATATCAGGACAATACCCCCTTGCAATAATTTCCCGTGAGTGTGGGTTTATCTAGCGCCAGCTTAATTTTCCACCTCCGTGCTTTCCACCCGGGGGAAATAAGAATGCAAAAAAATGAGCACTACAACATCACATTACTACTCCTCCTTTTTTATGAATTCCTAATGACGTCGGGGACGCCGCATCCATCCGGAACACGGGGGAGTAAAGGAAACATCCGCATCAGCCCTTGAGTGTGGAGTGCAATTACATCCGTAAAATCACTTCTCACTTCACGTGGAATGGATTTCACGCAACGTGGTTCATTCCAGTTGTGGACGAGGGCATTATCTTTTTTTAAAAATGCTTTGATACTTTTTCCAATTAAGGTGAGCCTTAATGGCCCCTAGAGACTCTTAAAGGGAATTAATTCGGGAGCATGTTCCCCTGTGAAGATGGATTGTCAGGTTGTTCCTAGCTGAAATGGTGCGCTTTTTTACGGGATGTACTAATTGAAACTGAGAGCATTATCATCCTCGCAAAAAAATCCCTTCTTGGAGAATCCACCGGAGAAATTTCAAGAAAAATGATGTGAACAGTTGGGAAATCTTCAACTTTAGGAAAACTACGATTAATATATCGTTCCAGGTTTACAAAAGAATCCTCTGTTTACCCAAGTAATGCAATAATATTTAGGGGGAAAATCTCTGCGACTTGAGACATGAAAGTTTCTGAGATTCTTAGGCTCCGGTTCTCCCTAAATTCAATGAATGTGCTTTCATGACCATCCCTTGATACATATTTCGAGTGGAAAAGTTTCTAGTTTTTGAAAGAGTTAAAAAACCGCTCATTTCTTCCATGAAGTAAAAAATTGTTGCTTTTGATCCGGACCCATGATGTAGAATAACGAGATTACAGTCTTTTGTGGGGAGATACATATAACTTCCTCAGAAAATGAAATCAAAACTCCCAAGCCAAGTCATGAATTCTGAACGTTTTGTGATGTGAGGGGATGGATAAGGCATTTACTTAATTAGCCCTGGCACCAAAGTAAGAACTTGGGTTCCCTTCGAATTAAAATTGATTGTGAAGTATTGTATGGGAATCTTATTTATAGCAGCGAAGAAAAGGCAAGCGCTGAAGTCGTTTCTTCTTCCTTGCGTTTCGGGGAAAAGAATGAAATTTTGTTAGTCTTGTTTACCTACTTACCTGGCTCCATAGATTCGATTCTCGTCGTGTTTAAATAGCTGAATGGGGAAGGAAGGAAGCATGCATGCTATTATTGTACAGCCTCCTCTGGCATTGTGGTACCACTACCAAGGATAACTCATTGGTTTTCCTCCTCCAACTCAAGGAGTTCCAGGAACTAATCAGGGAGGTACGAAAAAGGTTTTTCATAGAGTTGCTTGCGGTACTTACATGTCGTTAATTGGTAGTTCCGTTTTTATTATATGTGCTTGTTTTTACATTCATGAAGAGGTAATCTATGAAGAAGTGTATCGTTTTGCCCCATTGGTTTCTCCTCCCTACTCAACCGGCATTTTTCAAAATTTAAGTTTATTGACATGATTCTTCTTCCACCATACTTTGAATTTGTTGGTTTCATGAAGTGTGCTTTGGAAATACCTTTTATTTCAGCCAGGTTGTGAGCGCCATGTAATGACCAAGTTGAGCCTAAATCCCAGCAGTTGATTAAGACTAGAGGAAGACATCGCCATCGTAGACTTCTGAAGAATGCTTTGTCCCTCTGGAAATCGCATCAAACAATATCAAAAGCCAATCATCAAGCCCATTCAATCTCATGGGGGAGTATGAAGCTCCACCAAACGAATTTTCCCCTTGATGTTCTTGATTACGATATGCTGGTAACGTCATAAATTAACTCTCAAGCCGGTGCCGGTGAGTACCTCTCAATCCTCGATTTCCCTCCCAAGTCGACGTCGACAAATCCAAGTCATTTGGGAACTGGGAACAGCATTTGAAGCCGAAATCTTACAAACAAGGTCCTGTAGCTCCTTTAGAAATACGTCTGTCTTTTGATAGGACATATCCCTCAAGATCCGGGAATCGGGTCATGACATGATTCAGACTTTATTTCATATGATTAAAATAATTTTCGCTCAACCACGGCAAAACAGAGACTCGAGAATTGTACCTGGAATAATCAGGCAGGACACTATTCCTGTCATCTTGGGAAAATTTCGGAGTCAGTTCTAAAAACCATGTAGAATTAAGATGTTCTTTCTTCTCTCTCTTAAGTCGAGGGACCCACACTCGGGAAAATGAATAAGTACGTTCACTTTTATTTTCCAGCTCTCTCTAATGTGTTTAGGTTCGGGGAAAAGGGCCTCCGTTAATTGAGTTAGACGAGAGTGCCGAAAACCGTAAGTGAGTACGTAAATAAACATCATCATCTCTCCTCCAAGTTCCCGCTGCTCCCTCCACTCCAATCCAATCTGATTCTAGTGCAAACTCCATACTACTTATTTACCTACTTTTTCCACTCCACTTGACTGAACTAATGAGCCTCCTTGTCGTCATAGAATCGCTGAACGGTTTTTATTATATCACAGACTAAAATATTTTATCCTTCCCCGTTCCACGTGCCTCTCTCCGCCTTACCGGCATCGACCTTTTTCTGTGCACGATATTTATTGATACCATCCCATCGCATCACTTTGATGGGAACGTTAAAGGTAAATAATTGACTTTGATGCTGCCTCTGACTCATTCCTCACTCCAGTCTAATCCAGTAAAGTACTCTGCCAGGTGGATAAACAGACTGAGATCATTTTGCAGTTTTTTTTTTCATAAAATGATGTCTTTACATAAATGCCTTTTTAGGATGACACGATACGTGTAAAACTCGGTGGATGAAAATGGCAGGGAAGGTTGTAGCGGATGGAGAGTCAAAAAAAGTGCAGTTTTAAGGTAGCTCGACTTGATAGCCGGAAAATGGCGATAGAAATGAACTTGCACCAAATTAATAGAGTTGGAAACCGGAATAATGAGATTTTGTCTTTTAGAAATGAAATTAATGGCACTACCGTGGATCAAGCTAAAAAAAGATTTATGGCGTTTCTAACTTTATAAACCAAAAATAATGGATCCGGAAATAAAGACGACTGTCTTCCCAAAAATAGCACTTCGGGAAAATGGCACTTTTGAAAAATAGCACTTGAAAAGGGCGCTAATTTCTTCGATAAATTAGCTGGAACCAAATCCCAAAAATAATGGCAAAAAATTAACTTGGAAATGGGTTTTCAAAGAAAGGTCTCAAATTGGCACTTTATTCACGAAAAAAATAGAAGGGCACGATAAACAATGTGCAATCCGGCGGGGCTGTTTTAGTTCAGCAGGCACTTGATACCTGTCATATTCAGCATTATCACGACATATTTGGTGTTTTTGCTGCAGGTTTAGTTGGACAATTGAAAGTTTGAATAGTGGAGCTGCAATTAGGATTAAAGGATTATATGTAAATATGTAAGTCGTCAAGAAAAAGTTTGCATTCCAGGGTCAATATGCGAGCCCTTAAATGCCAACTTGTTTTTGTCAACAAAAGTAATTGATTTTCCTTAAGCATGCCTAGCCAAGCGTTGTGTTGTAATTGTAATGACAAGCTCGTCTATTAGCATGCTTGTGATTGAGTGATGTAGCAAAGGTAGTAATTAAGTATTTCAGGTGCCCGCCTCTCTTCCACGAGTTAAGAAACTTTAAATAACGATAACATCCGTTTTCTCTTAAATTGGCACACGAGTATGACCCACGCTAATATCTACTAGATATTATTTTCATGCTTTTGGCTTACCGTTCGAGTTCGTCTGAGCGCGTAATAATAAATCATCAGAGCACAAATCAGCACAAGAATCGACTAATATCTAAAATCCAACGGCTCATAAACAGACCGAGTTATTAATAACCGAACTATCAAATGCTTGTAAGAAGCAGTATACAAAACGTTTAAGTGATGGAGTTGAGATTCCAACGTGATAATGTCTGGATGGCGTTTGTAAGATTAAGATTCTACTGATTATTATTTCTTTCACCGCTACTTGTTCAAGATAGATGTATTTATTAATAGCTTCTTTTTAAATTGTGATTAGCCACGCACCAACGTGTTAGGCAAGTTGTTTATTCTTTCATCTCGACCGGGTAGTAACCAAATACTTAAATTTTCATGAGCTCCTCCATTTTGTCTCTTACGTCGTGTATGTCTCTTTAAATATAACTCTGCCAAGTTACGTCAGTATGCAAAACTATATAAATGCTCTAGACAGAATCTATTCGTGCTACAATAAACTTTAGTCCTTTATCGTGTTCCCGTATCAAAAAACTATTCTGCTAAACTAATCTGTGATATTTCTGCTAAAATTCCTGCCTTAAATTTATGGCATTGACTGCAATCACTCATTACAATATTGCTGTTTGTCCCATCTCTGTACGCATCTCTGACAAATCTTTGAGACAAAACATTTTGTTTAAAAATTCCGTAAAGTGTCTGCCTAAAATGGGGAAACACAAAGCCATTGCCGTTATATTAGCCTTGTACACAGCGTTTAGCTTGCCAATGGGAGAACCACGTTTTGTGAACAACGAAACGCAAAATCATCTCGTAACGATGAGGTTGAATTACTTGATATCGTTGCTGCAAAGGAATCCGCAGAACTATGTCCTCTGGCTGCATTCGAAAACTTCAATCATCAAATGGAATTTGATGGACCACCTCCTCTCCTTTGATAAAATCAGCCTTCAAACATGGTTCTCCTATAACCACAGTGATTCGTTCAACACGGAGAAAAGCTTCAGGTTTTCGCAGCCCTCTCAAATATTCTTTGCGGCATATTACTCGACTGAATCTAATACCATATTTGCAAACGCACTAACCTACACCGCGTTTCCTTCAACTGTATTCGTGCTTCTTGGGTTTGCTGCTGAATCGCTGCTAAATGAATTCAGCCTCAAACATCGACTTCAATTGTATCTTCCAGCTTTGAAGATATTGAGCGTTGCAAATGGACGTGACCAGCCTGGCCAAATAGTGAGTGCTGGATATGAGGGTGCTACAAGTTTCAATTTAACCGCTTTGCTAAACAACCCTGCAAAATTCCACAGAGCATTTTTCAGAACGGCGCGAAATTCGCATTCAAAAGTTTTTGCGATCTATTTCCACAGCTATTATAACGATGAATATTTCAAAGGACTTCAAGGAGGGGTGAAAGCTTGTGGCCAAATCCTGTTGAGGAAAATGAAAATGTTCTTATGTGGCACCAGTCTCATGTCAATCATCTACCTGGAGGAAACCCATAACATGTCCTTTTCTATTCTGTCGGGCGCCTCGGCTGATAAGCACAGAGATGAAGCTCTTGCAGCCAAACAATTGATTGTGGCGTACCTGGCAGATTATTATGATGACAAGGATGTTATTGTTCGAACAAGTCTGAAGTTTTCGTCGAATCACAAATGGTATTTCTGGTATTGCGAGCAAGTAAGAAGCAATACTAAAACACTGCTTTACCATCAGCTTTGGACCTGTGCCTTTGATGCGAATTCGTGGGCGCTCATCATTTTAAGTACTACCACCATTACTCTCCTACTTGTTCGGCTAAACAATTTTGATTGCAGCGGGTTGCATAACGTACTTGTAGAGCTCTGGAATATATGCAGAATTTTTGTTCGTCAGGGTTTATTCTTGCCGGTAAAAACTCAAATCATATATGTCGGGATGGTTGGGCTAGTTGCGCTCGTGTTGGCTTTATACGAGAATAGCATCACGAGTGCTACAACGGTGATGACGCCTCCCTCCGCGTACAACGATGTCAGAGAACTTTTGTCCAACGGCTACAAAATACTTGT
>JAHZNH010002069.1:0-10183 GCA_027744355.1 Tyrannoseira gladiata | reverse complement strand
GAGATGCAGGCCTTCGTTCTCGCCTGCTTTGGGCTCCTAATAAGCTACATCGAATTCGCAGGTGATTAACTAATTTTACTATATATTGTGTTCATATTGTTTGAAAATGCACGAGGTTTTTTAAATATAATTGGCAAAAATTCAGTTTGTGGGCGAGTATGGTACAGGAAGTTTGGGCCTGTACTCATCTTATAATGATCACATCATATTTTAAAGTGTGAAGTGACATCATCCTTTTCCATTAATGGAAAATATTTATTGTTTGGTTGACATTGAAAAACATCTTTATATCGTCTTGGATGAAACTCAAGGTCAAAATGTCATCTTGTCAACTTTGTAGCATTCTAAATGTTTTATTATGTAACTGCAGGAAGCACCGAGTGCTACATATGTTATTCATGGAGAGATCCTGGTTGCGAAGAAGATTATATTCACAACGTTAACCTCACCACTTGCGGTGTTCCTCCCCTGCCCCCTTCGTCTTTCTGGAGGGGCGACCGAGACCGTGACCGCGATGAGCGGAATCTCGTGTTGAATGCACCACCGTCCACTTGCATTAAAGAAGTGATTACTTTCATTGATCCTCCGATAAGGAGTCAGAACGACAGATACAACCGATGTGAGTTCAATTAACCCCATATCCGATTTTTTTAGATATAAAATGGATGAGGCTTTATTCTACATATCTATAATAAGAATCCTTAAATACATATTTATTTGTTTTGGATGATTTTGCATATTGCAGTTAACAGACCATGGGTTGAAAGGAAATGTGGACTAACAATCCAATCTGGCTACCGCTCTGGGAGGGACTTGGTAGATGACTGCGAAACGGTGGAAGTTGTAATTGAAGGAGTTTCTGGAATCAAGAAAACGTGCTCCTGTTCAACAGATGGCTGCAACTCAGCAATGACGCTCAAACTCGGCTTTGCTGTTTTCGCTCTCTGTCCCCTTCTCAAGCTTTTTTTGCCTACAGTGTAAAAATCAATGTACAATTGTGCAATCTAATGCCTTTCATTCCTTAAAAATTGACTATCAAACAAAGTTTTTTTGTGATGCAACGCGCTAGGAAGCGGTTTTCAACAATAATAACTAGCACATGTTGAAACTACAATATAAAAAATGTGTACTCTAATGCAATCATTCGCGATTATCTAATTCGATTCCTAATGGTAAGTTCGGTTTAACTTATTGTGATCTCTGTTAATGGGCCGAAGTTGGCAGGGACGGTCTTGTTTCCAGATGTCCTTGGAGCAAGAGTTGTTCCCTTTGGATGACATCTCTGTATCTGTTTTCCCCCTAACGAGAAGAAAAAATCCAGCATTAGTGGATAATGATTTTAACTATGTACTTGCATGACTTTTGGCCAATCCTACGGTTAAATCAAAATTATGATAGTAGAGAGTGAACTATTGAATATTTTTGTTATACCCGTTCCCATTATGACAAATGATGTGAACCACCAGGTCGAATATCCATGATACGAGTTTGATCGACATGACAAATAAAAAATGTAGTGCTCCAGTCACCGAGGTGATGATCCACCCTCCAAGGTGAGTTAAATCAACTGTATCTCGGCAAACCACACTAATGATCAGAACACCGACTAACGAATAGATTAAACATGCGACTCCAGTAAGAATCACCACTTTTGCCAATTTTAGAGAAAATAATATCACTTCAGACATCAAATAGAAAAAGAAGAGGAATAGAAGGATTTGCTTGAAGGGAATGTATCTCTTGGCTTGACGCAGGTATCTCTTGAAAGACTTGACCATTGCTGCGGATATACTTGGAACAAATTATAGTGATAAAAAATAAAATTATTTAAAGCTCATTATTGGTAAATAATTGCTGCGTAAAATCTTTTAAAAATTAAGTATGTCTTTGAATATCAAGGCGGGAGAAAAACATATTTCTAGCAAGAAAGAAATCAGCGGATAACCACAGACACATTGAATGCATTATTGGTTCAGGTTCCGTTAGTATTTACAATCATGGGTTGAGTTTGATTTGCATCATGTGGAAACTGACGATGAACAACTGGATCTGGAAGGAAGAGGAAAGAAGATTATTAATGCCTGACATTATAATGGAGTAGACCCTTGGCGCTAGTTCCTGCATACTTAAATTTAGTATCACTGTCTCATTTTTCTGAAGACTCTGCGGGGGATTTTTTACCTGGACCAGTATTTGTCTCATATCTTTCATCTTGTAATACCTCTACAAGTGATCTCAAAATTCATATTTTGTACTTTTTCCTCACAAATTGTGCTAGTTTGAATAAATCAACTGTTTCGTTTGAAATGCAGATATTGGTTGGTCATGGTCCCCTAGTGTCCAACACTAATTTAGTATGAAGTATCGTAATACGGAAGTGCATCATCATTTGCATTGCATGGTAAATGAGAAATGAATGTTGCTCGGTCATTAAGGAAACATTTAAACCTTGCGAGACAAAGACATTCAAAAGTCAGTTTAATTAGGATTTACTTATTCTTATTTTTACGAGTTTAATTCTTGGGTAACAGTAACTTGGGGTAAGCTCATACAATTTAATTCTAAGCGCCTCTTAATGTATCATCTTAAAAATATCTGTAATTTTTGCAAATCTGGTTAAAGAGATTTTCCTCTGAATTTATGAAAAGTACATTTTTGCAATCACCCGTTACAAGCTCTGTGATCTTTGCGATGAAAAATGAATCAATGACTATTTTAGGTAGAGCTTTAATCATAATGTGTAAAATGAGAACTATGTACGTAGGTACTAAAGAGCATGCCAGGTTTTTGCATCGTAAGCGAGGTTTTTTTTTGTGGTTTGGCTGCCTTGCAACCTATTGCATTCTGTCATTGAGCGAGTGTTTCTTCTGGAAAAATAGAATGTGCAGTAAAAAATCGTACTCGTATTTCGATCCAATGTGCCATGCATTCTTCCGGCATATTATTCTTTCTCGTTCTCATACACTTTTTTTATCAGCGCAGTGGTGTCTCATTTTTGTAGAATAAAAATTCTACAACTGCCTGCAGCATGGCTTTACACAATCTATTAATTTTTTTTAGTTTTTAAATAATGGGAACGCTCGTGCTCGCCCATCTCTATGGTTTCTGTTTTCGCAGGATGCACGTGAAAAACAGAGATGAAAAGAGCAATTAGTAATTTTGTTGGGCTTCACTCTTCAAATTGCATGCCACGTTTTCATGACATTATTGTCGACTCAAAATCAGATAGAGAGATTCTCCATATTTTTCTGCGAATCAACCCAACCCTCCAGCAGAAACACGTCGCCATGGTATCATTTTCTTATAAAAAACATTCATGGGCCACGTTTAAGAAAACAAGGTGGTGTTACGAAACTAACTACCACAGCCCACACAGGGTAACCAGCGAGTCACTTGCCTGCCTACTTGACTTTAAATTATTATCTGCCAGTTATTTGATTCTTAATGTCTTGCATAATCCTTTCCTGTGAGAACCAACAGCAGATAAATATGAAATGCTCTCATTCAGCAAGATCCGTGGGTACGGTAGAGCTCCAACCTTGGGAACATACTTGAGGGAAATTATTTATGATGCGCTTAGTTATTTGTCAAGAAAGCATCGCTACAATACCCAACAATGATGAGCAGGCACGGGCACTCCTTTTCCAAAAAAAAATAGTTCTTGTTGCTTGGGCTTAAGTTCTCTGCAGCGAAAAAAGGGATGATGTGAAGAACCCACTCACACGCCTAAACCCCTAGGCATCATAGTATGAGTATTTACGGATTCGTGAATGAAGTTACGGAATTGATTCCATGGAACTGGTTCGGGTAACAAGTTATATTTGTCGTGGCCTATGCGTCCCACATTTATGTATGTACGTCATCAATGTTTTATTGAGCTCTTGCTCGAAATCGAAGCAAGCAACGAGGCAATGCTGTAGAAATACTTTACTTAAATAATGAGATTGGGAACGTATTTCTGACTGATAGTGTCTTTCCAATGTCGCGCCAGATTTCTAAAGGAGTTTCCAAATCAACTTGTGATTTTGCATGAATGTAGGCTAAGCTTGAAGTAGTTAAGGCTCGATATGTGATTCACTATTTAAACTTCGTAGACACTGTCTTTAATTCAATCATAAAGTTCCTTTGTTGTCATTATCGGAAGTAATGAGCAAGATTTACAATTTGTTTAGACTCCCCACCACCTCTAGTCTGGTTAAGTGCGGTAAACTCGTAAAAATCGGCACTCAATGAGATCATCTACGAGATGAACTAAACCAAAGAGCCAAAATCCGAATCCAACGACCTGGTTTTTTTGCTTTTTATCAATGATGTGCTCGCAAAATATATGCATAGGCGAAACTCTAAAGGAATGTGATCGCTTTCGCTTTGGAACAGTTTTTTTAGGAGTGGGATGAAAAGGATTTCCTCAAATTTGACCCAATTTCTATGACTCCATAGGCAGCACAGCATATTTAAGTATGCCGATTTATATTTTTTTTAAACCTTTACTCGAGTCTGAAATGAAAGGAAAAGAGAGAAATTAAATAGTGTACTTATGCGTTTTACTTGCTGAAGTAAATAATTATGCGTGATAGCAAAAAAATTAACCACAATAAAAATACTTTTAAGATTTAATGCCTTCACCAGACTCAAGAAGACTGTGTCAGTGAGCGGATGTAAAAACAAGGCTTTCAATACACGCACTTCGTATTAGTATGCTCATGTTGAATGAGCTCAAGATGAAAAAGTGACGATTTCATAAACTGACAATGACAGAATAAAAAAGGTATTAATATATTAATACCTCGACACGCCACCACTCTTGTCAACAACTAATTATTTGTGGTGGTGCTGTAAGCTTCCACAACGAAGGATGTTATTGAAGATCTCGTCGTTCGAAAGTGCATTAATTTAAGTATTCTCACTCAAGGAGAAAAGCATTATAAAATTTGGGGCAAAAAATTGAGGAAGCATGGAAAATTATAAGATGATCTGCTTCCACCTCAAAACTCGCTTGATCGTCCACTTTTATGTGTATCCGCAAATCACTGGAGAATTAGTAATCATGGGCTGAAAGTAAGTACGTTACAAGATTTAATTGAATTTTTCGCATTCGCAATTAATTAACTCCTTGTATTTTACGATCTTTCTGGAGTATCATTGAAACAGTTCTCAATCAAAGAAAAATGCTGCTTTGAGGAAAACGTTGATGGAAGTCTCATTCTGAATGGAAAATATGGAAGTAAGTCGTTAATCGGACGAATAACAAGCTCGGTTACAATAAAAGCGATTTAAACCCCATCCCATGAAATGGCAATCAAAACGGCTTGTAGACTCCAGAATCCAGATTCTGGGTGTATTGCACATTATTCCTTCATTCTCTGAACTTTCGACATGCCATAAAAATCCTTTGAAACACTAATTTTTATAACCATTGCCGCGTTGCGTTTTTACAAGATGATGATGAACAAGCTCAAACAAATGAGCATAAGAAGCACGCACGCCTTTCCAGAATAAAAGTATTAACCTTGGTGGGCGGATGATGAAATTTAGTAATTTAGGAGCCACTTAGTTTTTAATTGGGTTCCAAGAGGAAGAGGATTCAGTAAGAAAGTCATTGCAGAAGGCCCAATCTGTTTCATAAACGACGTGTGCGAAGGATGTCATTGAAAATGTCGCCGGTTGTGGCCGTCGTCAAGATAATCTCCTCTCCTCGCAAAAAAAATGTGATGATGATGAGCCACATCCTTGGAAAATTTTTTGGAGTCGACAGAATTTTCGAAGTCGAAGGAAAACGAAAAGTATCCAGAAAATTTTTTTACCTAGTCCCAAGTCCAAATATCTTTTTTATGAAAAGTGATGTTCCACGCCATATTAAATTACATCACAGAGATAATTTCATGCCTCGTTTCGTCATCATCATGAGGATAGTATCACATATCATGATTTTCTAAAAAGACACTGTGTAGCACGGGGAGCCATTCATTCGTTGACGTTCATTCATTCATTCTTCTTTCTGAGAAAAAAAGATTCACTTTTTCTGGATGTTCTCCTCCCCAGCATGTGCTGCATCTCGTCACGTCGTCGCTCGTTTCCCTTCGTCATCCTGGGATGATGATGGTATAAACTTAAGTAAACATCAACATTCATTTTTTTGATCGCAACTATTCTCTCGAGCTACAAAAAAGTAAATACGTTGTTGTCCCTGTACTTCTTTAGCGAGAATGATACATATTGTAGCGGAGAGTAGAAAATGCACATGAAACATCGGAAAAAGCCAATCTTTTCTGCTTTTTTGTGAAAAAAATGTTCTGAGCTCAGTTTAGCTTGCTTCTCATTATTATCGTGTGAGATTCTGTTGGGTGGCTAAATACATGTTAGGCAATATTTTTTATGAAGCCTTTCCCCTAAATGTTAGCTTGATTTGATTTTAATTTGATCGCTCATAACGCGAACGGATCAGATCAGATTCAGCCCACGAGGAATGATTTTCGTGAATGGAAGGTTGCAGTCCGCATATAAGAAGCTGCTGCACGGACGCTTCCTCAAAGTGTCGCATGAAACTGAAAGTGACGGGAAACGAAGTCGAAGAAGGATGATGTGAATTTTATGTGTTATGAGGGTACTTAAAAGCTCTTCAGTGCGTCGATTGATTCTATTCGGGAATTAGAGCCGTACGTTTGATCGATTCCGCAAAAGTGGAGAGCATTTGCAGTGGGAAACTAATCTTGAATTGAAATACTATTAAGTAATTGACCCAATATCTCCAAGTGAGCTCTTATCGGTCGAAAGGGGATTTCCAAATTTCTCGTGTTTTAGAAAGAAATTCTGTGGGTTCGTCCGTGAGTGACCTGGAAACAATGAAGAATCTAAAAGTTAATCTGTTCTATGCACTCGCGGTGTGTATAGTGGTGGTGGATGTAACGACGCCGGTGTGGAGTGAGGAGGAAGAAGTGAGACTTTCGCAGAAGCCACCGACTAGGCTACCAAGAGAAAACCGGGGGAAGAAGGCGTCACTCATAAAAAAGTTGATGAAACGTAGGCCCAAGGAAGGCAATATTCGTCTCGTGGATGGGACCAACGAGCATGAAGGTAATCCATACGGACTTTTTGACATTTAATGCATTTCATGATTCTACACACTTCCTCACTCGGCCCCCAGTGCAGTTAAAGTGGGAGTCAGAAAAAGCTTTTGGATAAGAGCTTGAGTTCGATCGATCCACTTCTTATGGCCTCAAGAGATTTTTTTTTCAAAAACTTTAAACATGAAACTAAGTATTCTACTTACATGTTATAAAATCAACTATGAAAAAGTGCTACATTGTTAAATTACATATCTTTACCAATTTTTGCTCCAAGTATGAAATTTGATAGCTTCTACGTCAAATGGAGTATTTACCTATAGGCTTCTCTCCGCCTGTAATTCGGTACAAATGGAGGGAGGGGCTCAAGAGTCAAATCAAAGCAATCGATATGCCACCTATTCAGAAATTTGTATGTCTAAACGATGTCTAAAGTTACAGCACTGTGTAAGCGCACTTGAACGGACCGAGTTCATCATCATGATTTACAGAACACATCATCATCATCATCATTCAGCTGAAGAGTTTGAACCAGACGGAGAGGCTACGCTTTCTTACCCTGCCATTGCCACACTGGCTCGATTGATTTGACACAGATTAATTGGCCTTGGACTGTCTCCAGAATCCAGAGTTTGAGCTGGGGCACAGCACAAGTTTGAGTCATATTCAGATAGGTAGATTCCATACAGAAGGCGGAGGTTGTCGCTCACGTTCGATGATGGCAAACTCATCCAAATCATCTATGATTGTCAGTTTGAATTCTACGAAGCTCTTAATTATTCAGTTGAAAAGAAAGGAATTACATTATAGGTACACTATTGATTTCACTCAATGGAATTGCTTTCCTTTCAATTCCTCCAATTTTCGGGAGCGATGCTTCATTTGTTATCTTGTTAATACCGTTTCAAAACATTAATGAGGAAGAGGAGGCTGACTGAGCGAGCGAGAAGAATTTGATGTGCTACCTTTTATCATCCTTCCATTATATAAGTATTCATCATCTTTGTTTGCGGATTACTTCATGAGATAATGAAATCCACTGCTCGCTCAGTTGAACAGAAGAGCACTGTCAGATTTGCATGAAATGCGCTTTTTTTACTTCTGGGTGAGTTGAAATCGGTTTGGGAGCGAAAGCGAAAGAAAACAATGATAAACGTCCTCCTTCTCCGGGAGAAAATGCCTGGCTTGTGTGTTCGTGATGACTCTTTCGTTTGAACTGGAAGTGGAGTACCCTTTCAAGAAAAGTACTCCGCTTTCAGTCCTCCCACCACAGCCACACATATCTGAGCGAGAACGAGGACACATCCAAATCATAGATTGGGACACACTCCATCGCCGAAGCATATTTATTCCAGGAGAAAAGCAGTCCTGTTCCCTTTGTTGCACGTATCTTAAAGCGAATTGCAAACATTCTCACAGGTTTATTATCCCAAAGGTTTAATATCCCCAGAGCGCTAAAAGTTTCCGTCTTCTCATCATCATCTTTTTAACGAGAAACACTGTTATTGTTATTGCTCCAATGTTTGATTCCATCATCCCTTCCCTTCGGTTGTTATTTTGTTGTCACTATTTTTCTTGCGAAAAAAAGAAGAACGAACTGAGTGAGTGAATTCGCTCTCATCCCTGTTTTCCGCCTTAGTGGAAATAATTCATGACAAAGCCGTGCCTTCAGAGAGGGAAAAAAAGTATTAAAAAAATGCTTTGCGGGAGGAGATGTGATGTGGAGGTGATGATGATGATGATGATGATGATGATGATGACGATGATGAGAAGAAAAGTGGAGACAACTAGAAAGTTGCTCTAACTCCGAGGATGATGATGATGAAAGTCCAAGCGTTGAGCTGAGTTTGCGAGTTCATGCATTAATTCGTAATATATGCTCCTGGTTAGAGAGGCACATGCATGTAGTAATATCATATCATCTTCCCCATCGAATTATTCTTAAGTGGTCTTGTCATCACATCACATCGCATCCCAAAGTTACACAGCTCCGCAGTTTGTTCGTTCGCGGACGAGTTTGTAGTGTTGTGGTGGTGTAGTGGAAGCAGTAATGATGATAATAATAATAATAATAATAACGAATTCATGCTTATTTCAGGGAGACGGAAGATAAACATATATCAGAAATGAAGGTGGACATAAAGGCGACCCATAACGGGAGATTTGGCCCTTCCAGAGGCAAGTTTTTAATAACATCTCTTTTCTTATACTTCTCCTACTACTACTACTACTACTCCCTTTTCATTTCACTTTCCCGGGGCAGTCTCGCTCTCTGTTGCAATTCAAGCGATTCGCTTCCCCTGCCAAGAAGGCAATGGAGCTTGACCTAAATCCGCGTTGAGGAGGAGGGGGACGAACCCTGTAGATATATAATTACGTGAGGGAAAAATTTTTCTTTAGAAAGTTCAACAGACTCTATGTATTTGTACAAGGGATCAGAAAGAAATGGCTTGATTGCAGAAAGTACTGCTGCTACTACGCAAGAGTTTTTTTGTAGCCTTCCCGTGCATAAAAAACTGCGTGTTTTACCCGTATGGGACCAACTTGATAGTAATAATAATGACGCATTACATTTAGCTCGGAACACTTGGAGTGTGTGGAACTCCTTTCTGGAGCGGATGCCTTTCCTCTTTTGAAAATATTCCACTAATTGAATTCCCCATCGCGAGTTCCTCATTCACTTCAATGTGTTCGAAATTGCCTAATTTGTTTTCCTTTTAGGCACGCGACATGTGGCAGAATGTAAAAAAGAAATGTACTTAAGTAATCACGCCAAGAATTTTAGGTTTCCTAATTTCACAAACAAAATTACAAGTCTTAATGAGTTCCGCAATGGATTTCTGAAAAAAAAAGTAAATTGCTCCAGATATGAAAAACTTTGTGCTTTGTAACTCTCCGGGTGAAAAGAAATGCAGATATTTTTTTTCCTACAAACTCCACTCAATTTTCGGCTTCGACGAAGTTGAATTTTCACTAATTACTCCTCGCTCACTTACGCCTTCTTTTCGTTTTTTTCCTGCTGCACAGTTAGATATTGGCTTGACAACGTGTTTTGCGATGGGACTGAGAGCACATTGACGGAGTGTCGACATGACGGCTGGGGTGTTCATGACTGCACC
>JAHZNH010002068.1:0-13654 GCA_027744355.1 Tyrannoseira gladiata | reverse complement strand
ATCAGCATCCCAGTTAAGTAAGTAATAGCTCTTTTTTCCATGATCCAATTTGTATTGGAGCCAGGAATGAAGATCAGGAAAATTCGAAATCGCAAGGGAGAAAATTAGCTGTTCTCCTACTGAATAGATAACATTATTTCACCTTCTCATGATGATCATCATCATTTTCACTTCCTATTAGTGGCCAGCCGAATATGATTCCCCTGAGGGCTTGATTCAATGCAGCGTTCTATTTTTTCAGGATTTACATGATCATCGAATCAGGCGAAGGAGTGTCCAATCGAAGAGACCGAGTCGATGAGCTCCTTACTTTGTCGCCGAAGAATTCGTCGTTGTTTTTTTCGTGAAACAGGGCCGCATAACTTAAATTATGCATTCCTCAGGCTCTGGTTTTGCTGTAGGCTGTGTGGCGGACTACATATCGCCAAAGAAGAAGAAGTGATGGTGGTTAGTGTTGGTGGGGATGGGAATAATCTTTGCCAAGAAGTGCCGAACCTTTTGGCAAAAAGGTAACGGTAATCCGTGCACGCAGTCACATTCATCCCATAATAGCTCAAGAAGCCCACAGTAATGGTGCAAGCATCCATCTCTGCAACTTCAGTTCAGGCATTTTTTTTGATAGTCTTAATCGAATCAAGAAGAAAGATAAGAAAATAGAAAGACGCAAATGCCTGCATTGGTTCCATCCCTTACCATTACGTCCACAAAAACAAGCAAAACGGATTCATCATCAGAAATCATGTAGATTCATAGGTACATACATTTTATTGCATTGTATGCATAATCGCACTATCACATTCATTTTTGGTGAGCTACAAGCTTAGTACTTACGTTTCTCCTTTGTAAGTGGAGGTGTGTTGTAGGTGCTTGTGGCTTTTAAACTAGAGGTAAAACTTACTCTCGACAAAGGAGATATCAAGCCAAGATAAATAACTTTTCTACCTGCTCTGCTGCCCCACCTGTTTCATTCACACGGAGGTAAGGAAGGGTAAAGTGAAATGCGGGCTGGTATTAACATCAACGGTTCTTTCAGAAAAGTGGGTATGCGTGTTAGCACAAAGTTGCTCCTTACTGTAAAAAGGAGAATTCACTCTTCCGAGTTAAAAGTCCTCCTGAGTAAAATGGCTTGGATTTGGAGATCCGATGGATGGATGATGATCTGAAGGGATCTGTGGCACTGGTTCAAATTTCTTTTTTTTCAAAAATGTCTTTAAAACCAGCTTTTACTCGGACAGGAATGCGGTAAAAAAGCCAGTCGGAGAATGAGTGTCGATGATTGTAACCTCACGCGTTCTTAAATCGTGGCTTACGTATTTTTTCATGAGAAAGTTTCTGCCAAAGCTCGTAAATAAAAATGATGGGGAGTTATAGGGCTTTTGTTGGCGCGAACAATTTTTTCCCGTGGAGGAAGATGATAATAGACTCGGTACGTTTTGTAATGAAAACCATGATTCATTATGTGAACAATGATCGACCAGGGGGAAGATCCTTATGCGGTGGGAGATGCAGATGTAACGTTATAGTGAGCAGGTATTCAGCAGTAAAAATCGTCCTTTTTGCGGTGAACAGTTTCAGTTTAGTTGATATTAAAACCTGATGACGATGATTAGGGGGTGCATTATCATAAGAATGATGTTAGCCCTGAGCTCGACTGTGGGATTATATTAGAATTACTAATCTTTTTTTTAGAGGGATTTAACTACCCATAAAGAAATCAGTTGTTGGCAGTTGTTCTTTGAGGTGTAAATGAGACCGTTCTTAACTGGGAACTTTTTTTATGATCCTATGAAAAACGAAAACTGGCATGGGATGATATGATGATGATGATCGATGAGCAACCCCGATTCCCACTGCAGTGAAGTGCATCGTACTTAAGGAGTCATGCACTTTGCACTCCCATCAACTTAATTATACTGACTTTACATAGATGCATGTGATGCGACACCCGACACCCGTGGGAGAATATTGGAGGAGGACTCTTTAAGGTGCGCAGGTGCTAAGCTGTAAATGGCAAATGTCATTGGCAGTAAAAAAACCAAAAATAAAAATACTGTGCTCATGACGACTAGACTGAGAAGAAATTAGCTATTTATTTGAGCCTCAGGCTGTGGCATGGCACCCTTTTAACTTTTAGTGTCTCTTAATGTGGATGATTATAAATGATTGATAATGTAATAACCTGCCGCAATTCTCAGTTAGTCCTCCCCATCCATTTCGAACCTGTCAGGGAATGGAATGGAATGACAGTGACAAGCCTGAAATATGGGTAATGGGCTGCGCTTATCCTCCCAATTAAAATCTATGATTCTCAGTGAGAATTAGTACCTAATAGCTGAATTAAATGATAAAACTTTCGATTTGGAGGGAAGATTTTTTATTTCGTAACAGTGGAAGAGGGACACCTACAATTTTATTTTTGAAGTGGAGGGATGTGTGACGTAGAGTGTAATAGGGATAATCAATCACAAGAAGGGTATAATAATACTCAATACATTGCTTAGTTATATACTATTGTCACCTCACTTCTTTCGAAGCGAGTCGCAACTTTCTTCGTGGATACGTAAGGATAAGAATTTCGTGGCAAAAAATAGCCCTGCGATTAGGCCAACATGTAATTTATTGTGCCGCAATATTTGATGATGGGGATGAAACGGGGGGTTTTCTAAAAAATTTGATGATGAAGTAAAAGAGACATTCTAAAGCTGACATCGTAATACTATCACATCCCAAATCCTTAATATTAATTGAACTTGCGGGAGTGAGTCATTACATCTAGAAGGTTGATACGCAACTGCACACAATCACAATCTTGAAGACAAAAAAATATGTAACGCTACCAAAAATTGAAGGATATTAACTCGAAGCATGAAATAAGATTACTAAACCAGAAAGTTCAAAAAAAGAATTCTAAAAAGGAGCCTTGTCACGAACTAGCGCTACAGCTAAAGCTTCAGTACTTTAAAGGGAGTGCCATTAGGATTAGTCCACTAAATAAAGCGCATTTTCATCTTGGCCTGATCCTGATATCATGATAAATCTCCATCTTCTTCGTAATTAAGGTATTATGATCAAACGAGTGAATTCAATTCTCTCTCAGGGAGGATTTTAAAAATGAGTGGGACTCAAAACGGTTCACACCAACCAAACCACGTAGCTTGGATCATCATTTGAATCATGCTGCAGAAGCTCAGAAGCATTATCATTTTTTTCATCATGATCCCCATCGCAGTGGAGTGAAGCAACCAACGAAATAGCTGAAGTCTCTGCTTTTCAGTACCCCAAAAAATACTTTTGGTTCGACACCTCAACTTTCAGACTCAACTTGTTCCTTCTCCCCGAGTACTAGATAGATGCTCGATCCTTTACCTTATAAAGCCCTCACCAGACCAGACCAATCGAATCCTGAAAGTACGGGATAAACATGTGTGTGCAGTCAAGTCGCAGAGAGAGGGGACTAAAAAAGGAGATCCTGTTTTGAAATGAGACGAACGAACAGGTTCACACTGAAGATTTTTTTTACCTTGGTCTGGTCTAGTCGGGGGTTTTGTATTGCATTTCAAGTCACGCTCAAAGCTCTCTTGGCTTGGCTCTGGGATAACTGTTCGAGTGGCATTTTTTTCGAAAAATGTATGACTAGATGCGTGTACTTACATGGCATGTGTGACTAGTGTTACACTAATACAGTGACTCGACTCTTTTGTCATTAATGGAGGTAACGTTACTCTTAGAACTGGCTTTGAATTGAAAGTGGAGTCGAGTCAAAGACAAGCTATATAGCTTTTAGTGTTCGTTTTGATGTACATATGCGAGCACCACAGGGGAATGTTTTTTGATTCGATGTGATGTGATATGATATGATACGGGGAGCAAAAATGAAGCCAAGACGAAGGACTCACTACTATCACCAAAGGCCCTCGTAAATATCTTAAAGATCGCTTCGAAGGCTTGGAGAGATAAGGATAGGGGCTTCGAAAAAAATTATGTTGAATCTGATACTTCAGCTCGTCCTCGTCATCGCCCATTCATTCCTACTCGCTGGCTCGCTCAGGTAAAGTCGCAGGTGAGTACTGCTAGACCTGGGAATGTAAGGTGCATTCTTATTGTTGGGGTGCTGATGCATCATCATTTGCTGGTCTGGTGAGATATATGATATGATGCATAAGTGCTTATACTTTACTACTTGGACCCAGATTCCTTCAATACAATACAAACTACACACGCACCACGGTAAATAATATTAAAAGGAGTTAGAAATTGTATCAAGGCTTCAGTCAGTGGTCGTAGTGCGCAAGAATAGACAGAGATTCCATTTTTTGATGTGATGCCAGCCAACTCCAATCCACTCAACTCACGCATTTTTTCCATATCCACGCAGAAAAAGAAAAACCCAAGACCAAGGAGCTACAGAAGAAAACCCCTTTTTTCATACGAGAATGGTAACAATGCACCAGCTCAAGTATTGAAAAAAAGAATCTTCATGATTAAGTATTATTGCTGTTTGTTGTTATTGTTGCGAGAGAGGGGATTCTATATAGCCGATTTCGATCAAATGTCTTCAGTTTAGTAAGCACTTCTTCCTCACAGAACCGTGTGTTTGCTGCATGGTGAAGTTATTTTTCCTTAAAGGAAAGGATTCTCCTGATTTGATTAATTCAACTAGATTCTCAAACTCTCTTTCATTTCCTTCCATCCTGATCCCGCTCTAATGCGATCATTAACATCGATCGGAATAGGAACGCGAAAGACGCTTCAGGTGCTTATCGGATCCTCATAAGCTCATCCCCGCGGAAAAAGGAGGATGACCAACAAATAAAATTAGCAGCAACAGAATCCTCCTCATCATCATCAACAAAACAAGTGAGTGAGTGAGCGAGTGTGTGTTCACGTACCAATCCCACTTAACACACTTATTACTACTACATGCGTCTGGCGAATCGAGCACCAAACAAATAAAACAAAAATAAAATTCGCTGATCATCATCATCATTGTATCCTCAAAGAGGAAGTTCGGGACGAGAATAAGTACATACAACTTATAAGTATACCTATTTCGTTTCTTGTGAATCCTCTCCTCACATTATTATGTTCAAGGAAATAAGATTTCGGGACTCAAACTAGACCATCAATTTATGCTTGGTCTTGTTGGTGCATCCATTCAGCGAATCGAGAATTTTCAGAATTCGTTTACTACGTTTCAGTTTGTGTTCTCGTGTCTTCCGACAACTTCAAAAAAAGCAGTCCATTCCATCCCCTGTTTAATTAGTTTTTACAAGTGCAATGCAATGTAATCAGTATTGAGTGCATGAATCGAATTTCTACGCGGCTCATCATTATTTTTCTTCGCGAGGAACTTTTACATCCCAAGGGAAAAAGTAAGTCGAAAAACGCCATTTTTGTTTACTTCTCCCCTTTCGTTGTTGTTGTTTTTGAGGCAGTCAGCTCAGCAATAAAAAAGCAGCGGTAGGTTTTTTCATCATCATCATTTTCATTCATACCTGTTTCACTTTAATATGCTGATATAGTACAAAACTTGTTGACCGTTTTTTTCGCTCTTCCTTCTCCTTCATCTTATGCCCGTTCGATTTTTTTCGTATTGTTTACCACTTGTCTTCCACCTCCTTTCATGAGAGCATCCTACATACCACCACCACCACCAAAAGTCCAATCCCTACCAACCAACGAACTCGACCAATTTCCTCTGGTCTGGTCTGGTCTGCACATTGAAAATTCGAATCGAATAGGACCACAAAAAAAACCTGCTGAAGAAGTTGATGCGAAACCTGAGTGAGCCGCTCATCGAAATATTTACTACTACAATATAGCATCTTTAGTCATGAACTTTTTATCTTCCTTCCCCCTTATTCATCTTCGGAGGAATTTATTGATATTGCCATTTGCAAATATGGCTTGATGAGTATTTTGAAATATTCCTTGTTGAAGTCAGTCAAGTACATATGTACACGCATTAATACATTGTTACGGCCACTCACTCCCTGTAATAATGTAACTGTGTGTGCGCAAGCCAGAAGAAGAAGATGATGATGAGGAGCATCATCGTTGCTCCTCTAAAAAAGGTGTTAGTTTTTCTAGCGCCATCCCTTCATATTGCGGTATTTCATCCCCCTCCGTGCAAAAAGCCATGGTAAATAAGTAGATACGCTAGTCTTGTAGTAGCAACATAGGAAAAAAAATTCTAGCGGAAAGGAGATGAATGCCCTGGTCTTAAGGATGCGGAATATAATGTATCTCTAATTCTATTTCTAATCTTACGCATTCTAATCCCACTAGCAGCGGTAGCGCTAACATATTGTAGTAAGAGTGGGTTTTCTTTGGCTTGCGAAAAATTATTACGATTCGAAACCCTCAACTCACATCATCATCATACTCACTGTCATCGCAATTTTCTGTGAGAGAAGCCCTATCTGACATTGTTTTAGGAGCTTGTGGTGGGCTTCACACTTCCTGCAGTAGTTAGTACTTAGATGTCGATTCCCCCACTCACTCATTCAGTAGTGGTTGGTGTACCCACGCCGAGTCGAGAATGACAACAGTTAGGCAATCATCGTAAGGTATAACGAGCGTTTCGAATTCGCGAATAATAAGTTTGAAAAAAAGTCCTTTTCAGGAGGAATGCCGTACACTTTTTACGAGTGCGCAATACAACGCAACGCACCCAGAAAAAAACCTGACGGACTGTGACTGTCGTCGTAGTCGTGAGTCCTATTGATATTGATATGGTGAATGTGATGTGAGTGCCACCACCACTACCATCGCCAATAAAATACGTTTTTTTGAGGAGTCGACCAAGTTCAGTCGAGATTCTTGTTAATGGGCTTTTTGCAATGTGGTTGGACAACTGTAGGATCTTGAAACTGAACTGTATCGAGAGTGGACAGAAGAAATAGTAATAAGCTTACTGCATTTTTGTCTTCTTGGCATTGGGTTGGATTGGAGATCATTCATTATTGCATTAAAAGGCTCCTGACTCGTTAAATGAAGTGATTTGACTACAGTTCACTTGGCTCGGTTTCACTTGACTTGACTCACTTTTTTAAATATCGCAGGTCGGCCTTCTCTCTAAAATCCTCCTGGTCTGGTCTTGCCCCACGGTGGAGTTGCATGCAGCCTGCTTCCTAGTTCACAATTTCTCGTGAATAATTTTTTTAACGGGTTCATGTGCAGCACAAAAGGACATTGTGGATGATTGAGTGAGTGAGTGGGTGAAATGTGCAAAATCAAAAGTTGTCGTGGCTGCCCCGAACTGAACTTTGAATCGCAACTACTTACTTGACAAACCCGGTAATTTATCTGGGGGCTCAGAGGAATAGAATGTGAAAAGTGAAGCAGTGAACTCGGGGATTAGGAGTGAAAAAAGGAAACAAATTAAGTATTTTGGCTTGTACAAGGAGTGAACAGAAGAGATTACTTCGTTTGTCCAATTTGGAGATTTATCACGGTAAGGAAGGAAGGACAAAAAATTTGTTTTGTGCCTCCCATAATTCGAAAAAATGTAAAGTGAAAGTGTGAAATTAGTTGTCTACTACAAAGTTGTTGTTGTCGTTGTTGTTGGATCTTGACGATAATTAGTGAGTTTGATTGATGCTCACCAGTTACAAAATTAAGAATGAACGGTTTCATTGATTTCCCATTTTGATAATCATATGGCAGTGCTGTTCAAATGGAAGGAGACAAATTGCATGCAATCAGAATTTGTTGGGTATTTCTAATCAGTAATCAGGGTACAAGACGGAATCAGTCATCGTAATACATTTACTTCATGCACAGTGGAGAATTGGACTTGGATTGGATAGGAGTGCGCAGTGCGCATGCTCGTGTAAAGTTTGCTCGGTTGGAGTTGGAGGAGAGAAAAGGAAAATTAGCGTTGAAACGAAAATGAAGGCAGGAACAAGATTCACCTAGTTTCCCATGATTAGAGTCAAAGATAAAAAGTAGGGAATGCAAAACAAAGCCCGCTCTACTGCGCAAACTCGGGTGAGTCGAGTCGCAGAGTGGATTGCACCCTACCCTGACAATGAGATTGGGCATGCGCATTAAACGGCAATAAAAAATGAAAATGAGGAATGAGCAGAGAAGTCTCTCCGCGGCAGAAAGCTTGTTTACGCGGAGCTTTGAAGAGGCAAAGGTTTGGTTTACGCATTTAAAAGGGGAAAAATTGTAGGACATCGCATATATATCATAATGCAGTCTTCATTCTTTCGGAGGGAAGTTCTCAGGCGAGTAGAGTTAATGAAATGCAGTGAACATCCGCTCAAAAAAATTCTTATTATTTCTTTAAGGGGGAGGATGTATTATCATCCTCACAAAGGAATAGAGTGGGAAAGGCTAGGCTTTTATGATGCGTGATGATGAGGATGATGATGATTCTAAAAAGTTGACAAGACAAGAGCGACTCACGAGAACAATGTAATCTAGAGCAGGTACATACATAGCGAGCGTTCTTGAACTTCCGCTCGATTCTCCCAGCCACCATGGATTTGTTGGTGGAAGAACAATAATAAGCGTAATTCATTTCATTTAAGTATTTAGATGGCTGGTCACTTGCTACAGGGACTCGTGCATAAAAAAGAGGATTGAGATTGAAGTAGGTACGGACGAAAATAAAAAATCTGATTAAGTCGAGAAGTTGAGTTGAGAAGCTCTAATCTTGGTTGAGAAGCAGTGCCACTACCACTTTCATTCAAACAACCTTCTTCTGCGTGCTTAATCTTAGCAAGGGTAGTAAGTATTAACTTTGTTATAGTTTATTATCGTGCGATGTGATGTGATTAATATCGCACAGAGGTTGACATGAAACAATGACCACGCTCTTGAAAAGCGACAGTGAAGATAGAGGATCACTTATTGAAAACGAAAGGAGGAAAAAAATGCCCCTTATCTGATTCTACCACGAGCACTAGACTAGAAGAGTAGAGTGGCTGAGTACTTGAGTAGCTAGGGCAAAAAAAAAGATCTCACGGGTCATGAAGAGTCAACCTGCACAACGACAAAAAAAAAATCTGGTGATAAATGGTGCAGCTTAAGTTAACTACTGTCGTGATTAAAGCGCATAAAGTGAAAAATGTGTCACTCCGATATTAATGCTTCACATTGCCCCAAAGAGGTTGAGTGATAGGTAGAGGTGAAGTGAAAATGTAAGTGAAGAGAAAATACTTACCTGGTGTTTTTTTTTGTGTCGTGTTTTAGATGACCATACCCCTCCGAACGGAGAGGGGTCTTTTCAAGGCCATGAGAACTGTGAAATTGATCCTGTGCCTGAGTGCACTTATTGGATCTGTGGTAAGTGAATTTGAAGTGTCAATCGAAAGTAAAAACCGTGACAGAATTGGGTTTGGTCTGGTTAAGTTCAATAATAAAATTCGATTCGGGATATTCTTGCAGAGATCGGAGGTGGATGTGCCAAATGATGAGGAGTGGATATCCTGTGCAGAGTTCCAGGAAACCGCTTCTTTACCCCATTGTATGTGTAGTGTGGCGGAGGAGGAAGGCTTCAGGTAATCTTAACTAGGAAATATTTTAGATGCTTCGAGCATTCATTAATTTTTTAAGAGATGGCGAGACCATTCAATTAACTCTCGGGATCATTTTAAAGGATAAATTGCGACCATGTCGTCTTCGCTCAAGACTTCCCGGCTCTTCCTTTCCGCCAACCGATAAGTTATTTCTCTCAGAGATTCGTTAAGTACCAGAATATACCTCCGCAGGCTATTCTGGCTAGTGGAGTGCCGTTGCGTACTCTAGATCTTTCGAACAATTGGCTGAGGAGACTCACCGATAAGTCGCTGGAAGGTTAGGCATTAAGGATTTTGATCATTCTATTGTAATGGTGATAAAAGGAAAAGGATTGAAACAGATGTTCAATGCGCATGGTATATCATTAGGTCTATCCGAAACGCTGGAAATTCTTGACCTTAATTCGAATTTACTGGGAGATCAAATCAATCCGGTAAGTTGACGTGCAGAATCAAATAGAATTTTAACTTCACGTCGGTCGAGATTGTGTCAGAATTTTAGAGGCTGCAATGATTGAAATCTATCCATAGATATTTTCCACGAATGAGTTCAAAAGGCTGCCGCGGCTTAAGGTCTTGGCATTGGGAAGTAATCTGTTGTCCCATATTGATGGCGGCATACTGGAAGGTTGCTTGAGTTTGGAAGTAAGACAAAAAACCAAACAAACTTTCGATTAACCTACGTTCTTACTCTATGACAGGTTTTATGAATTTTTAACAATTTTCTCAATAGGAATTGTATTTGGATGACAATGACTTGAAATCTGTTCCATCGACCAAAGGTCCAAAGGCGCTGAAAATTCTTGACCTTAGCATCAATTCAATCAGTAAGTACATGGAGTTTAATGGACTGAAACTTTTTGATTTGACAATCTTCCAATTCAAAATATTGATTGAATTCTCTTCTAGATGAACTCAAGCCGGAAGATTTCCAGCACGTGCCTGCACTCATATTCTTGAATATGAGCCACAACCAGCTCGTCCAGATTCAAGGCGGAGCGTTCTCAAGTAAGCCGAGTAACCATTTCTTAAATTTTAAATCATGAGATGAGACTGGTGCTTAATCAGGCTATTGCATAATCTTCTTCCAGGCTTGACCAACTTGAAATACCTCGACCTATCAATGAACCGCATTCAGCGCTTGAACAGTGATTCATTCGTTGGATTGGAGAATACTCTTGAGGAAATGGATCTGAATTACAACTTTCTCTCGCAAATTCCCATCACAGCTATCAAATCATTAACCTCCCTGAGGGTACTGAAACTCTCTGGGAATCTCCTGCAAAATCTGGAAATGACCAAAAGTCTGGAGAGCTTGGTTAGTCTGGAGGTTCTCGACTTGAGTAGAAATCGAATCAGTGAACTCCCACCAAACTTTTTCCGTGGATTGAGAAATCTAAAGGAACTGAATCTAGGGATTAACCACCTCCGCACGTTCAGTGACTCATACGGGTACTATTAATATAAGTGAATCTATTAGTTCTTAAACTTCTGAGATCATTAGGGACAAATGCTCAATAATTCCTTGTTGATTTGATTCACTCCAGGTTGTCAAACATAGTTTCTTTGAACTTGATGGACAACAATTTGCTGACGTTCCCAAGTGTAGCTGTTGAGAACATCACGACTCTTCAATCTCTGACGCTTGACTACAACCGGATTTCTGCTCTGACACCAATGAAGAATCAGAACCTGACAAAGCTCAGCATTTCCCACAATTTGATTCGGGAAATTCCTCCAGAAACATTTACAAAGTTCCCAATTCTCGCTTCTCTGAACTTGCGGGGCAATCTGATAACCAATCTGGATGAAGTGCTGCTGCCAACCACTCTTCAAGAGTTGGATATTGGCTTCAATAGTATCAGATCTATTCCTCGATTCCAGCTTCCAGGATTGGAAATCTTGAAGATTGACCATAATCAAGTGTCCACCTTGCTCCAGCATAATTTCGTGCTGCTTGGTAACTTGAGAATATTGGACCTCAGCTTCAACATGATATCCAGTTTCTTTGGCAACTCGTTCGACGGTCTCGAAAGCTTGGAGAGTCTGGACATGGCTGGAAATCGGTTGGAGTATCTTCCAAAATTCGGGAACATGTTCGGAGTGGAAACTCTCAACTTCTCCAGGAATCTTTTGAAGGAAATTGGTGTGATTGAAAACATGCTAAGTTTAACCACATTGGACCTCAGTCAGAATCAAATCACTGGACTGAAACCGGATACATTCTTCAACACCACCAACCTTATCACAATCAACTTGAGGGATAATAAACTGAACTCCTTCAAGGGATTCGTAGGATCCTTCGATCGTTTGAAGACTTTGGATTTATCTAAGAACATGATAAGTTACGCCTACCCCAACTCCTTCGAGAGTTTCGGACAATTGTGGAATCTCAATCTGAACCACAACCGCTTCACTCTCTTCCCAACCGAGTTCCTCAAACCGTGTAAGCAGCTTCGCTACGTAGGACTCAAATCCAATAATATTAAGAATCTCAACGAAATGAACTTTTCAAACTTTCCCCATCTCCGTGAACTCGACTTGTCCTCGAATTTGATTGAGTTTGTGAGCAACAACAATTTCCTCAACTCGACCCAACTGCAAATCGTGAACTTTGCGGGGAACAAGCTCGAAAACCTGGATGCGAACGTCTTCCACGGAATAATTCGGCTGGAGTTGGATCTCTCCAACAATTACATGTCTCACCTTCCCCCAACAATCTTTGATAGGAATCATGTGCAGAAGCTCCATAAGCTGTCCATCAACAAAAACTCATTCTCCGCCATTCCACACGAGGCACTCCAGAGACAATACTTTTATCTGGAGGAGCTTCAAATGTCGGATAATAAAATCACTGATGTTCCCCAGAATCTGAATATTCTAGTGAATGTGAAGCACCTCGACATGAGTTTCAATCCGTTGAGTGAGTTCTCCCTCAAGAACATTCTCAGTGAGCCAAAGACAGTGAGATCTCTAAACCTTGCTAATTGTTCAGTGAAATCCATTCCAAAATTGGAAATGCCGTTCTTGAGGGCTCTCAACTTGTCCCATAATACGTACATTAGGGGATTCGAAGAAACAGTGTTTGAGCGTACAACTCTCTTGGAAACTCTCGATTTATCTTACACTCAGATCTACTCATTGGAATCCAATTTCCCTGGATCGTTGAGAAATTTGGATCTCTCAGGAACTCTTATCAGCATCGTCTCCGGCTCAGTGTTCCCCATTGGCTTGGAATCTCTGCAAATGAACAATTTGGAGAATCTAATGAAAGTAGAGAAATCTGCCCTGAACCTCAAGAACCTAAAAACTCTGGAATTGTACAATTTGCCAAAGTTGGGGTATCTCGATATTCGAGGACTCCTTGCTCAACTACACTACCTAGAAAACTTTGACTTTGAAGTGAAGGACTATCAGATTGCGGATCAGATTCATCCCGGTCTCAACTCCAGGGTCAAGCGCATTGGTCTGAGGGGAAGGAGAGTGCGTGCTATTTCTGGTAAGAATACGATTTAATGTCAATTTTCATAAGACGTTCAAGACAAATTACAATTTTTAAAAATACTTATCAATTCTTCATGAAAAGGTGGAACTTTGGCCGGTCTCACGAGTCCAAATGTGATGATATCACTGGTGAACACTAGTCTTACCATGTTGCCTTCAATCCTGGTGCCTGTTCCCATGTCATCAAATATCGTACTGGATGTTAGCGACTCCAAAATTACCAACCTGAGTCCACCATTCCTCACACAAAACATTAAGCTCCAGGGACTGACTCCCATTTGCGACTGTAATGCTGTCAACCTTGTGAAGTATCTGAAGGCAGTCGATAGCAATGTTATCTGCGCTGGTCCGAAGGTTTGTGAAAAATATAATTTCTTAATTAATTTCCTTTATTAATCTTAAAATCTTTTTCAAGTACACTGGAAGGCCACAGCGTTCTGGATCTTCGCTTAGATGAGTTAACTTGCGAGCCAGGTTCGAGCACAACACCACCTCCACTTCCATCAACGATCAGTACAACGACCACAACCCAAGACGACATCATCTGGTCTCTCGCTCCAACCACGACGGGACGTACCAATGGCAACAATAATATCAACAACATCAAGAAAGCTGATAAG
>JAHZNH010002067.1:0-20318 GCA_027744355.1 Tyrannoseira gladiata | reverse complement strand
GGGTGGGAACTATCCGGGTGGGAAGTCAGGATAGGGAAAGTGCATACCGGGAAGTCAGTGTTGGGAAAAATCCGAATACCATCGTGATGCCTGCTTCTACAAGATCACATTCATATACTCTGGAGAGTTCCCCTGATCGGAAGAAGATGTTCTCTTTTTTTCTTCCATCATCGTCGTAAAAGAATCATGAAGGAGGAGGAGGAGAAGCACTACTACTATATTCCAATCCAATCCAGTTCAATGCATACACATATTTCTTTATTGACGCCAGCTTTTGATCATGCATGCTCCCGACATGCACGATCGCAATATTGGCCTTGAGATCGGGATCAGGCTAGGCCGTGAGGGCTCTTGCTTTCTTCTCCACGATGACTTTCGAAGAAAAAATGTGATGTGATGCATTTGAGTTGGGATTTCCTCTTTCATTGTGATCTTCCAGTGCAGCGTAAAATAATAATAAATACATGTTGTAGTAGTGCATCACAGTTCACTCCGTAAATCCATAAAACTCCTTCTAGTACTCATATTTATTGGAAGGGACGAGGAAAGTGCGTCGAATAAAAAAATTGAGGTCGTGATTGCACTCGTTGCGGTTTATAACGTTGTCATTTGTTATTGTTCGTGGCTTGTCAGGGAAGAAAGGTGCTTTTCGTTTTTGAAAACTCTACGAGGCCGCTTCCACATTTCACCATTGTTGCATTCTATATTTCTCGAGGAAACTTATGGATGCTGATCCTCTGCTCAAGTTGACCCTACCTTAATGCACGTTTATGGAAGAGGATTTTGAAATAAACGACGATTCACGGAAGTAGCTAGGAAGCGTCATTTTCAAACCAGCTCAGATACAAATAATGCCAAGCCACTGATTCATATGATCATATCCTGGTGTCCTCCTCTTCAGATCATTTTTTTTCATTTTTTATAGTAATATTACTTTAAATCATTTGAAGACAATAAGAATACTTATGCATTCTCCATTAAAAACTTCTACTAATGCCATTCTTCCAGGCAGTTGTATTGTTTCGAAGAAGCTGTGTGAATGAATGCACACGTATTTTAATAAAACAAAGGACAAAACACACCTCATCAAATTTTGATGATGATACATAGGATTCGTCCCTTCCTCTTAATGTTTATTGCAGGAAGTTGTAAAATCATAACTAAATGTAAGTACTTAAAAGCTGTTCGCTAAAGTGCTTTCGACATACGTACGTAAATTCTGAGTTTCTGAGACACATATACACATTTGCATGGACTGCTCTCCAGAATTTTTATTAAAAATGTGAAAGCCAACCAAACCGGGGAAGAGGAGTCCGCACTGTGAAGAAGGAAGTACTATTATTATTATTTTTCTGTCATGTTTTTATCAGAGAAAAGCTCTTCCAAAACATCCACTATCTAGGCACTCTCTTTCTCCAAAAGTAAATAGTAAATTGCCTGTTCCAAAAATTGGCAATTTATTGCTCCCTAAATATTTTTTAGCAAATTTGCTTTATGCCCTCTTTCCCTCCTGAGGAGAGGAGTTGCGTTAAGTTGTTTTTAAGAGAACAACTAAAACATGTAGAAAAGGCATTTTTCCTTTTTTTACATATTTAAAAAGTAAATGTGCTCCCTGATGGAAGGAGAAAGCCTTTTTGCATTATAAAAGGACCGAGAGAGAGAGAGAGAAAAACACATCACATCACAAAGGGAAGAGAAGAGTAAGTAGTTCCTGTTAAGCATGATGGGAATTTATTGTAGGTTGTCTACTTTTAAGAAAATTAGCTTTTAATATTGAGAGCCATTTCATTTGTGCTCGCTAGCCAGCCAGCCAGGCAACCCGGGCTTTAAACGGCCCTAATAATATTCATACGAATAAACATGAGCCCTAGTAGTATTACATATCATCTTCCTACTCACTTACTTAAACTGGATCGTCTCTCACTGTGTGTATTGCCTAAGAAGTCAAGTGCTATTTCCAGAAGGGAGAGAAAGACTGGAAGGAGTTACAAAATATTCTTTTCAACTTTCTCATTTTCCCCTCTGTCTTCGTCTCCCTTGTTTAGTTTGCCATTATGAATAAAGGAAGTGTAACACATCATCAAAGAGAAAATATCCTGCTGAGTCCTAACCTTCTCCTGGATGTGATGACTTTTTTCCCTCTTAAATATGCTAAACTACAACTTTTTACACAATATAAGCAACTCCGCGGTTCTGAAGCGATGATGGTGGAGTGGTGGTGGTGGTGAAGGATGTAGTAAGTAAGATGGAGAAATTGAGTTTTGCCCCCTTCACTTCACAACGAAAAATTAGTATTCTCTCATTTCCCTCTTCCACTTTACTGTTACTGCTCCAGGAATACATATATTTCATCTGTTTCCCTTTTTTTGCAAAAAACAAACACTACAAAAAAGTGGAAGCTAATGTAGGGAACGTCCTTAACTCACTCTCGGTTAAGTGACCGGATGCTCTTTCTTCATAAAAGCGTAAAAATAAAATTATATGGGGTAAAAATCGGGGCAGGTGGTCAAGGAACTTCAGTGTCGCACCAAAGACAATAATTCTCCTCCTTGTTTAAAATCGAAGATCGAATTGAAAACCTAAATAACCTTGTTCATTTTCACCCTGGGTTAAGATTTGGGGTGAGATCGACATTAAGTTCATGATTTTAATGGTGGACATGATCGGACTCCGGACTTCATGAAGCTCAATTTTCTACAGGGGAGATCCTCGTATTTACATTGCATTGTGACTAATCATATGACATCATAAAGGTTAGTGTCAGCATCCCCATCGCCACCAGCTGTGGAATTACTTTCACTCACGTACTACTGCTTCACGATGATTTCGATTTCCTCCCATCTTGATGCTACCCCCTATAAGTAAAGTTGGCAGTTAATATTGGAGCGCACAACAATCTACCTACAAATCATAATATAGGATGTCTCCCAACTGTGGGGTGAAAAATCCCCAACATTTCCTCCGTAAACGTTTTCAAATCCCCCGCCATTGGAATAAGTACTTATCTTTAGCATCATAGTTACATTGTTTTTTGGTGAGGTTCCAAAAGAAAACAGCCACAATCCCTTGTTAACTTTCTCTTCGTCTCTTGTCCATTCATAACTTCTCATTTGATTGCCTTGCACTCGTCCTCTACTCTATATATTTTTTTTTCTCCAGAAGGAGATACAATAAAAAAAACTGTAGGGAATGGAGAATGACACTCTAACATCCCCATAACATTCGGGAGCATATTGTACAGACAATCCATAAATTCATGCGATGATATGAATACCGTGTTGTAAGGAATTTCCGTCCGCTAGTTGCTCCTTAAACATTCAGTGGTCCTCACTTTTTATCAGAGACAAATACAACAAAAAAAATGCATTCACTTCACACCAGGCGGGTCGAGCCAAACTTGGGCTCAATTTCATGTTCATGGACTTCCATTCCAAGTACACCTCAAAGCGTACAACGCTGTATAGTTATTACAGTAATAATATTTACTGTACGAAGCGATCCCACCATATTTAGGAATTTTCCCGTACCCCTGAATCTTATGAAAAATGCCGCAAAACCCGGAGCAAATTGCAGTGCAGTTTCTATATTTCTAAAGAATAAGAATGGTTTTCTCTTCATAAGAATGTAACGATAAAAAGTATAGGGTTTTTTATACTACAGCGCTTCAGCTCCAACTGCACACAATGTTATTATTATGATGATGGTGGTGTAAATGTGAATGTCATTTTGTCTGCCGACAAGTCGTAAACTCCTCTTTTGTTGCTGGCTATGTATTCTTCTTCTTCCCAGTTTCAAATCTATATTTTTTATACTGGAGGCAGAAAAGCATTTAATCGTAATGTTTATGACCGAGGCATGCCGTGCCATTATGCGAGTAAACTAAGGTCTTCGTCCCGTCCTCAAAAGAAATCCTACTTCATTCATTCATTCACTCACTCATCCATCCATCGTCTTTTCCATTGTTGCATTTTGAGCTTGCAACAGTGATGATGACGATGAGGGTGCTCCTACAAATTCCATGGGGAGTTAGCAGTTGAATATGAATGTTGGATGGAACGTGGAACACACCATATCTTGTTTCCACGTTTTTTACGCAGTGTCACGCATCCTCTAGGCGGACAATAAAAGAGACACTAGTACAATATATTACGCCCATGCAGTGGTGGTAGTGGTAGTAGCGACTGAAATTATGGGGTAAGTTTGCAATGTCATTCAGGAACATTGCCCTGCATTGACTGGGCTTGCCTTCACTATGAATAGCTTATCTGTCGGCTGGGGATGAATAGCTTTCTTTAAATACCACGTGTTCCTCTTTTGTTGTCAGCCTGCTGTCATCTTCCTAGTTCCATGTCCTTTTTATGGCTCTCTTGAATCGGGGTTGTAAGGTGTTGTGTCTGGAGGAAAAAATTTTTTTCTTGAGAAGGTTCTTCCCATCATCACCATCACGTACATTTAGTCAGCTCAACTTGCCATCCATACACCACCATGTCCGGAAAAAATCAATGAGTTCCTGGATAGTCTGAATCGTGGGGGAGGAGGAGGAGGACGATTTATTCCCGCTGAATTAGGTAGAATATAGAACACCTGGAATCTGGAACTGTATGCGTCCGTGACGAAGAAATTCAGGTTGCCTAAGGTATCTCCAATGATGTCCCTACCGCCCTACCCCCTTTCTCTTTACCTGGTGACGGGACAGATGTAATGAAGTACTTGGGTGTTGTGAGAACAACGTTTTAAGGCGTGTTTAGGAGAAAAGTCAAGGAAAAACTTTTCCGACGTGGGAGGATACTGAATGTCTTTGTAGTAGCTCCTCTGGAGGGAAGAACGAGTCCTAAAAGTTTCTTTTCCAGGAGAGGTCTAGGGTTTAGCACACACTCCCTTGTAAACATTTTTCCTCGTTCCACAGCGACAATTTTATCCTCTTCCATCAGTCTTTATTAGCTAAAGTAGGTTAACCCTTGTCAGGACTCGGGGCTCGAAAGGTTTGTGAAGAGCGTGAAAAATGCTTAGCCACAAGTTTTCCTAAGAAAGAAAACAACTGTACACTACTTTATAACATCAAAAGGGGAAGATGCCTTTTCCTTGTAAACATTCTGGAGGAGCTCTTTTTAACAAGTAAATAAGTATTCAGATCGGGGTAGTCATTGCACGAAAAAAAATAAGTAGGTTGAGAAGGAGTAGGCCGCCCTTTATGCTCCTCCTCACTCATCGTTGGCTTAAGCTCATTTATTCATCGCGACCGCATGCATCCCTCCCGGGAGCTCATTTTACATGGGAAAGACTGTCTCACACAATTTTCTAATTTGTCAACGAAAGGAAGAAAGTTTTTGCTTTCTTGACTCGGGGAAAACAACATTTCACAATGGAGATGCTTTCAGGACACTTGTAAATTGAATGGGTTGGGTTGGCTCTTCAAATTGCACTTTTTCAGCCACACTAGAAATAACTTTTTTTTAAGTGATCGAGATTACATACTTATTATTATGTCATCTTGAAGTTAAAAGAGTTTTTACATTTAACCATTTAAGTAGTGAGTGTGAAAGGTACCCGACGAATCTTTGACCTCATTAATGTACACTCAGGTTATGCAAAGATAAAGTGTTTGCTTTCTTTGCATTATGAACAATAAATAGTTACAAAATGAATCTTTCAAGTCGCAATCATTCTCGTGAATACAATGAGACGAACTGGATGAAGCTGGAGTAATTAATGAACACATAATCACAATCAGGAGCGGTATTGTGTAATGCTTTTTCCGGGGCTAGCATCACTTAAAAAGGTTTATTCCTCCGGTGCATGGAGTGGGGACAGGCCTAGGCGCTTCTAATAATGCGGGGATGGTTGTTGGTTTAAAGCGATTATAATTTGGAAACGAGAGACTTCACGGGTGAGGGAAACCAGCTGCTAAAATATGCATAGCATTAACGGCTGTGTCTGGTGGAAAATGAAAACCCCATTTTCCACCGGAGGAAACTGACGGGAGGCGGATGATGCGAATGAATATGAATACCATGAGGATGATGATACGGTTCCGGGGAAAACGCTTCATTATCTCTTGAATAATACTTAGGCTCCCATCATTTTCCCTAGATCTGACCATCATCCTTTCGCGGATTCCCCGCGCTAGGTAATGTGTCCAGACGAGACAAAGGAGTGGTAATGAGGACTAAATAGTCGTGAAGGGCAAAGTGAATCCGGTGAGCAAGTACGTGTTTAAACGTGGTTGCAAACTGTTAAAAATGCTATTCTGTGCTCTCAGACCCGGACTGCGATCCATGATTTCATCGCGGTTTGAAAGGGTATACCCATTGAGGTTCTATGATATCTAGAGCAAATATTGTGAAACTGTGCTTGTTTAGCGGAAACTAATGACAAAAGGGGTATTCACTGTATTTAGAAGTGAATGAATACCGGGAATAATGTGAGGGGACCGGGAAAGTTGTGAAAAGAAAGTTTGTCTGGATCGAGCCGCTCTCAAACCCAAAAGTGGAAAGTGCACGGCATTCCCAGAAGGAAGTTACATAAGTTCATTGATGCATACATACCTCCACAAATCGCGGAGAAGAAACTTCTTGCCAGGACAAATTTTGATGCGAAATCCTTACCCAAAAAATCGATTAGTGCTTCAATAATAGGAGTACTCAGAGAGGACACGACACGCAAAAGTTTAAGGGAAGGAGGATCCGAATCCAAGAAGTCAAAAAGTTTTTTTTCAGAAGAGAAAGAGAAAAACAAAGATTAGGGGATTGTAAGTTTTACGGTCATTGTATCTATCTGGGAGAAGAAGCGAAACACGTTTCCCTTCCCCCTACCTTGATGCATTCTTACTGTGCGGTAAATAATAGAGTCTCGTTGATTTTCGCTCAGCTTCTTGGCTTACCTAAGCACCACACACTTGTCGACACCATCTCAAATTAACTGAAGCTGAAAGAAGGGAAACGAGGAGCGAAAGATGAAAGACATTCCATGGTCGCGGGAGAGTCAAGTCAGAGAGAGAGAATGGAGAATGGATGTACTTTTACTTACTTGTGGACGGAGGAAATCCACCACCGCACCTTTTATTTATAGATAAGTAAGTGGTAGTGCCAGATCTAAGGCTCGCTCTGGCTCCTAAACTTGGGTAAACTTTATTAGATGAGTGGAATCGGTTCCAGTTACTACGGTGGTGCGAGCAGATCCAGAGCCGCAGAAAAGGAGAGAGAATTAAGGCTGAAAAGGCGAAGGGAGGAAGGAAGAAAGAAAGATTGCAACCTTTCGCTTTCTCCACCAACCAACCAACCAACCACACGGCAAACGTCCTGGCCTGGTCGTGGAGTCCAGAGAGTGTGCTTAATACAATTAACTCTGCTGGTCTGCTAAGTCAGCCGAAATACGTACGGGCCGCAGTAACCGACACATTTTCTTAGGTACTTTAGTTAAGTGAAGGAGATTATCAATTTATACACCAAGGAGGAAAAGATCTGATATGAGTGAACCTATATTAAGGATCGTACTCTGGTTTATTCAAGCCTACCTAACGTATGAATGAAGTAGGATCTCAGAGAGTAGGTTTTTTTTTGCTAATTTATCCAGAGTCAGTTGCACGCTCTTGTTCTGCAACAACGTGGAAATGCTGGGAGGAGAAATTCTAAGAAATGGATTATTCCTATGGATGGATCTTGCAAGGCCTTAAGCCACCTTCCTGTGCTGGTGCTGGATCAGAATCATCCTTGGAGAACCACGTAGAATGGGATCCGATCAGAACGAGAAATGACGCTCTCGTTACAGCAGCATTGGTATTTAACGGCAAGTACCTTTACTTTAAACAGTATTATAATTATATTCATCGGTTTTTTCTTGATTTTATTATTGATCAAAAGTTGTTGTTAAATTATTTTTATCATGTCTACTTGAAAGTTCTATGACCCAAGTAAATGATTATAAGTATTAGGTTTTTATTTTCCATTAGCACCCTGTGCAGGTGCAAACCACCTTTCTACAGATTAGCCTCTGGACTAGCCGCTGTATCGAGCGTGGACCCTACCTATTTCCAAAAGAAGAGAACAGGGAACAGATACAAGGAAAAATGTCTTTCTCGGTCTCGTTTTCCCTTTTTACTTTATTTACCACGCATTATTAGACACACCCGATGAAGCTCATTGTTGATATTGAGCTCTTCTCTTGGGCGATTTGTAAACGACAACAACTGCATCCTAGCCGAGCGTAAATATTGTATAGGAATGTGTCGTTGATTGATTTCACCAAGTTTCCTCGTACTGCCTTTTGTTTTCTTGTTGCATCGCTGCCACCGGTGAGGCTGTACTCGTCTCGACTCAACTCAACCCGCACGACATGAAGGTTTTCCTCCTCCAACTCCAATTCATTCACCGCTTCAAGAAAAACAAAGGCAGTCAGTCCACGGATGCTTGTCAATAATATCCAGTAAGCAGCGTATAGGCTGATAAGCGTACATTATTCAAGTCCCACCGCTACCACCACCACCAAGGAACCCAGCCGAGGTGGAAAAGTGGAGTAAGGTTTTCCCCGTCTCACATAATTTTTTTTCTGTCTCTCGTGCTAAACTAAATAGTACAAAGTCAAAGCCCCAGTCCCAGTCAGCCTCGAACATCGACTCGATTCGAGAAGAAAGGGAAACAAATGAGGTAACCAATTCTCCGGCTTTCCACTAATCGGGGAAAACGGATGGATAGGAAAGTACAAAAGGAGTAATAAATAAACGGGAAACGCAGTTGGAGCATTACTGAGCCAGGAATGGATGGAGAAAGGCAAGACGGCAAAACCAACATTTTCCTTTTTTTACCACCACCACCACCACCACTACCACACACCATGTTTCCTTTTCGCCGCGTTGCATAACATTTTTGTACGGGCGATGTGGCGGTGGTGGATGGATGGGTTGGATCGAGTAGTAGAGGTATTTTATGGCGCACACCAATCCGAAAATAATCTCCTCATCCTGAAGTCTAATCCTGCTTATTGAATATGCTCGTAAAACACTGGGATTTTGCATCTGAAAATTTTCACGGGGAGAAAGTAGTGCCTAAATAAGTAGTGCACCGTCGAGTCGAGATGGATCTAGGTCTGCCTGCCAAAATCGAGAGCCGAACAGCCTCTAATAGACCGCACACGGAAGAATGGCTTCGGCTAACCTAACGAACTTTTTTACTCCGATGTGAGATGTGACTTACCAAATATGGAGCCCGTACTTAGACTGCAAACACACGAGGACTGGAGCGAAGACCAACAAACCAATTCCGAGTCCTGTCAATAGCAGTTATTCTAAGCCATTTGCATCCATCTACCCACCTCCGAGCTTGAGGTTAGTTCGTCTGCTGCAGTCCAAATCCGAAATATACTTTCACTCTTTGAAAATGTGTTCGTATTTATGTAAAACTGAATGAGTTGAGTGAGTGAATGAGATCTCACGAGCCCAATAAATCCAGTTCGTACTTAAATGAGCGAGCTGTAACTGTAACAGTGTTGCATACTACTGCTTCAGTTTCACCATTTCATTTAAAGTATTATTTAAGTTCCACCCGCCTCCCCTAGACTTGTCGCGATTCATTTATAGCAAAGCTGGAGAAAATGAATATGAGCAGGAACAGGAGGATTTGGATTTGGCTTTGCCATTACTTGTCAAAGAAAATCTGAGGATATACCAGTTACAGTGAAACGATTATAGAGGGATAGTCTGCCTTTCCAGAGTCTTATGCACTTGACTCGATTCTCGTAGTGCTCGATCCGTCCCCGAAAATGTATTTATGAATGGAGGGAAAAACGGGGACAGTTTCAGAATTTGACGGTTTGAATTATGGTTTTTCCTCTGAAAGGCATGACAGTTCGTTCATGAAAGAAGGGCGACTACACTAGGGGAAAATGTTTTTTTCTCTTCTTCCTTCCCTCTCTCCCTCAGTCAGTTAGGCTTGTTAAGTGAGTCGGCTCCAGAGAGGAGAGGAAGTTTTTTCAAATTAAACTTCAGGAAATAAAGAAAAGCAAGCGGGTAATGCGAGTCAAGTCGTGTAAGAAAATTTATCATTTTTCACTGAACACTGACATGACATTTGTACGGAGTGCTGGGCTGACTGCAACACAAATGCAGAATTCGAGGGGAAAAATACTCCTTGTACGTATCCACTTAGCTCCTGAAAGATTCCAGTATTTTCATGAATAATGCCCGGAGAGAAGAGTGCACTTATTTAAAGTTCATAATTTACATTGTTCGGGAATATGTGAGATTATTTGTTTACTTAACATTATTGTGACTCTACCGTAGTCGACGGATTTTTGAAAACGAGAAAATGCATTTTGATTACTAATATCCCTTCAGAAAGGCATTTCGTCCAATACTAATCCAGAATTCCAGAACGCGTCGAAAATGCAGCTCATATTTTAAGCAAGGGAGAAAATGAATGATCAAAAGCAGACAACAGGAAATTGAGCTCGAAACTGTTTGTCGGAGTCCCACAAGAAAGTTATAAGTATTCGGATTTTTTTGTTTCAGATGCCTAATTTCCATTCCAAAAAATCTCTCTTTTTCTCCGACAAGTTCGACTTGGACCCCGTACGCACTTTAAATTCTGAGGGGAACAACAGCACAGCACCACCATTTTCAGTTCATCAAAATTTATAATTAAGTAAGTAGATACGCTATTCCAGCATTTCTTTCCAAGTCTCTTTCACCCTCCCCCACTTCTATTCTGTTGAGGGGATGGAGGATTCCGTTTCCGATTGAAGATGATCCTGGTGGGTGGGTGGTTGGTTTTGGCTGTACAGCACTTGACTATAGAGTAAACCAAAGACGGTGGAAGGGATCCCCTTGTGAAACACCACAAAGAGGCTCTTCAACTGTGAAAGGAGTCCTTTTTTCAAGTAGGTATTCCATGGCTTGTTTGGTGGAATCATCATCATTACATCAGGAAGGTTGTTGCAACGTACTTAATGGAGTCAGACTGATTTTGATTAAAAGTCGAGTGCCGAGCCAAAGGAGAAGAGAAACCTTTTCTTCCCACGCTCCAGCAGTGAAGAACCTCTCGAAAACGAGTGTTATGGAGCAACATCATGCTGGAGGGTATGTTAATGACGAAAGAGCAAACAGGGAGATGGACCCGGAATTAAAACGAGAATTTTCTATTCATTCAACAGGTTGGCTTCTGGAAACTCTAAGAGGGGAGGGTAAACAACGATAATGATGATGATGAAATATTCAGATTCAGAAACACGACGTAAGCAGTATTTACTGGAAGGTGGGAATGCCAATGCCAGTTCTACAACTATTTTAAAAATGAGCCTCCTAATACAAAACAGGGCTTTCGTAGGTTCATCAAATCAACAAAAAATATCAAAATGGATAGGTATAAAGCTCTAAATTCTTGGAAAGCTGTCAAAATCCTATAATCCGGGTGTAATAGAGGATGAAGAATTAACGACAAATTCCGTGTTTAGTACGATAGGGCCAAAAGAGAGAGGGAAAGTACCAGGAGTACATCTATCTCCTCTTTCTTTTCTTCCGCATGCTCAATCCCGACGACGCAGTAAACTCTGAAGGAGCAAACCGATAATGTTATTTTTAGTCCTAATTCCTTCATAAAAATGTCATTACTAACCCATTACCATTATATGATTACTTACAGCTCCTCCGCGAATGGGTTAATAAAGGAGGAGAGGAGTTTTGTGTTCTGAGGAGTATCCTTTTTTAAAACTCATAAGTCATCCGTAAAAGAGGCATATTTTTTCATTTTTTATACTCCAACTCATATCCATTTTTATCTCGTACACATACGCTCACTCACTCACTCTCGAGCCATAACTCCACCGGAGTGCCTACATGACTCCCAAGTTCCATTACACGTAATAGGGAGTGTGTGTGGTGGCGGTGAAGAAGGCTTCTTCATCCTGAGCATCATATCACCATCATCATGATCATCATGAAGTCAACCATTGACTCTGTCAAAAAGGCATAAAACTTTGAAATTTGTCCCAAAAAGGCAATAAAAGGTCACTAGTGGCTTGAAAACTACCATTTCAGGGAGATCACAAAAAAATAAGCTGGGAAAAAAGGACCATTAACCGTAGCCAATAATTCTCATGATATTCTCGTTCCCAAACGAGGACTGGCATTATTATTATTATTATGCTCGCAGTCGCAACAGCAGCAGCAGGAGGAGGAATATGACGGTACCTTTCCTCCTCTCTAAATTATGCCTGTGCCTTTCACTTCTGATTCCACTTTTTACCTTAACAAATGACAATATTTTTTTTGTTCCTCCCGGAGAAAAAAAAGGGGCGGACTAGTAAGTAAGTACAAGAGTTCCCTTTTCTTCTCTTTACTGAACCTCTTAAATGCATACATATTTATTTGTCTCATGCAACATTCAAACGAGATAAACCTCATTTCTCGGAGAATTGGGAGCAGAAACGTAGAGCTGTAAAGTCACATTATGAATGTGTGTGACTTTGAAAGAGTAATCCAGTGAAAAATGTATCCTTCTTCTTTGCCTTGTAATTTCTGTGTCTGCTTTTCAAAGCCAAGAGTTTTTCCATCTCCCTCCTCACCCCTAAGCTCCCTGCATAATATAACCATAATAGGTTTTTACAGACTCCTTTAACTCGATTTCATTGCCTCTTGTTCTTGCTCCATTTTTATGATATTTTGAAGCAAAAAGAGAAAAGTATGTGGGATATGGATGTTTGAAATTTTAATAATCCATTTCCGGTTAAATTACTAGAAAGTAAGAAAGTAGTGGTAGTGGTAGTAGAAGCTCGACTCAAAACTACGTGGAATGGAGTGTGTGCTCTCCTTTTCTCAGGAAAATTGGAACGAGCGACAACGACTTTGAGATATAAGTTCCGCCACCACCACCACTACTACTATTACTACTTATGGATACTTTTACTGACTAGAGTGGTATGCTACTGTTCAAAAGTACATAAAAAGAGACCTGCTTCCCTAAACAATAAAGAATGGTGGAGGATGTGGATGGTGTGATGGTAAGTAAAATTTTTAGTGGAAGGGGTAGAAAACGGAGGGGAGGAGAGGGATTAAAATTGCCTTATTTTTTCTGCATCACTTTCTCCAATTGGGAGTTGGACTTACTTAAAAAATAGTTTTTAGATTGTGAAAAAAGCGTGTTCCGACTCCGACTTTTTTTTGCATATAATGCCTATCAGAAAAACATCTTTTCCATCCCGGTGGGGGAAAAAGTAGTAGGAATGAGGGAAACTACTACTAGGGAGGGTTCCAAGGTCTGCTGGGATGAGCTTAACCTTTTTTTGTTTTCTTACGCTGTAATAAAGCGTTCCATTTAAACGAGAGTCTGGCTCGTGTTCACTAAACCGTGACATTGTGAATGTATTTACTTACCGCTGCACACAAAGCTATACTCATTTTCTTGGGGATGTTATGCAAATGAAAAAAAAGGAATGGATGTTGGACTGCAGATAAAGTTTCAGAAGAAAGAAAAAAATCAACCTTCCCTGGAGTATGGGACGTGTAATTGGAGGAAGGCATACCCAAGGAGGATTTCAATGGCGGGTCTGTTTTCGGGGACTGGGACAGGATTACCAGGTCCTTTGTGTGGGTTTGGGACTAGTACTACTACAGCTATTTATTAACTTCCATCTTACAGTACTTAATGCACAAAGACAATAATTATTATTATTGCTACTTGTCGAGGGAAATAAATTGTGAAGTAGGCGCATTCATTATCATCATCATTATACTTTTCTTTGTTCTTATCATTGGCCTATGCATTTTTTCGGGGAAAGTTCCCCGCTTAATAAAATTAACATTTGTGGAGTATATACGGAAGCTCAAAATGGAATAAAACTTGGCGGAAACTTTGAAGAAGAAGAAGAGGGAGGGGAAAGGTTCCCTCTAGATGCAGAAGGGGATGCACGACATTGCACGACCCGGTTTTCCTCCCGATGCGATGTGATGTTATGGAACAGTGATAATGATAATACCTTGCACTTTTTATTTATTGCATTGCACTGAGAACTGCAGTTGTGTGTAGAGTTAGAACTACTAAACTGACGTGCTTTGGCAGTGTAAATGAAACCGGGAAAAATTTTACTGGAGAAGAGTCTCTTATGCACATAAAAAGATGCGTTACATCCACATCAAAACTCATCACAGGAGAAAGTGTAGTAAGTAGTAATGCCTCTTTCCCATGATGATGACGATCCTCACCCTCAGCATGAACGTAGTCGTTTTAATGTTATTGACGCTCTTGTTGGCTTCTCTAGTTCTACTTGACTGTTTATGGTGAAGTTAATGCAGTAGTGTGTGCATGGGAGTGGGATGCACAACAAACACAATCATAAAAAATATTTTGCCCTGCCTTGAGATGAGATGCCTTGAGATCAAAAAGTATTTTTGAGATGCTCGGGGAAAAAATATATCTCGAGGAATTTACGCATAATGCATGATGCGTTTTTCGTTTTGCAGGAAGAAAATAATACCCAACCCATAATGTGGAGAAGGCTCAACATTGTAATTCTGGGGGACGTTTACAGTGAAAGTTAGTTAATGTAAACCACAAATGATGGCATAATGTAGTTAAGGAGGAAGGGTGAGGGAGCATTGAATTCGAAGGCCACCATGCAGTGCAATGTTGTAGGATGCTCTCTCATTCTACCTACTCTCCATGCAAAAAACTTAACTATCCTCTGGAGATGACAAAATACCTCGAGAGAAACTGGAAGAACGGAGGAGAGGACCTGATAGAGGTTCATCATAAAATGACTCGAGTGAAGCGAACAACTCAAAGACTTCAGGCTGTAGCTGCAGCTTCATGTAAAGTAAATATTCTTGCTCGTGGTGGGACGAGAATCACCCCGTTTGGGGTGGTACCGTGGTACTGAAGACCTAAGCCATGAAGCTCATGGAGGAGCGTGTGGTGACAAGGAAATGGCTCGCGATGAGATGATCTCTTTTCATGAATGAGTGTACGTTTGAGAGCGTATAAACATGGGTATCTAAATGCATGACAATGACTCTCCAAGACTGTTGCTGTTGTGGCCCAGCTTTAGCGAGCTAGCTCTACTTTGGGAGAACCACTGCATAATCCATGTATTATGAATGAAAATGTTGAGGAGGTGGAGGAGGAGGAGGAAAAAGAAGAGGAAAAAATTATAACCACTTTTTTTTCCTAAGATGTATTTCCGGGAATTGCAGAGATGTATCTGAAGGGCTATATGAATGGGAACCACATGAATATGTAATATGCTGGGATAAATATCCCGGAAAAACTGTGTTTATTCCGGGGAGATAAAATTGAGGAGCCAGTAAAAATTCATGGAGTGGAGCTCCTTCCCGGAGTTACTGCCAAAGATTAAAATAATACGAGAATATCGTTGGGAGATTGTTGCCACTTTGAAGAGCAAGACACGCACTGAAGATATGTTTCTTATTATGGCACAAGGGAAAGGGAGGTCTTGCAGGTGGCCCTTCATCGCAATGAATTATATCTGGAGATAGGGAAGATCTACACTAATAATATTCATGAGGATGGAGAGATGCATAAAAAGATATATAATATAAGTAGGTACTTCCGTTTCATCAAAGATTAGGGATTACGGAGCTATTGCAAGGAGACCAAAAAACTGCAACTGTGATATTGCACCTTGATGTCTGGAGAAGGAGGAGGGAAGACCAAATGAATCAAAAATGGGGAAGGACCAACTTTTATTTGTTTTACTTTTCATGTAATGCAAAGATGCAATGCAATGGATTCATCAACCAAGTCAACCATCATCTCATGGAAGCACTGACTTTTCTTCATTTTTTTCTGCAGGATAATCGGACCTGAGCAAATCAAGAAAATCAAAACGCTTCAAAGTCATCACCCCAATAAAATTGAATTCCAGGAAGCTGCCCTTGATTAAAAGGAATTTCTTTCTTGAAGCTTGAAGAACGGGACAAAGTTCTTTCTGTCTGAGAGATTTTATCAAGCAGGAAATGAGTTCTGTGAGGAATTGTAAAACACTTCGGCGGAAATTTTCCCACTTTGAGCTACATCAATCTGTACTTGCTAAAAACTTTAAGGAATTAGTCTTATCGATTCGGAAAGTTTGCTAATAAGTAATGCTCACTTCACTTTATTTTTAGACTGCCTCAATGTTATTGAAAACTAATTTTCGAGTGCAGTTTAGTGAAGCACTTTTAAGGTTCGAATTTCTTCACACGAATATTGAAACACAGGAAGGAAGAATATGTACATATTTTACTGCATTTGTGTCAAGGCTCTCGAAAAGTTTTCCAGAATCTGCCAAGTCTTCACATTTAGCTCTCCATCTCCACCAAAATTGAAATATCTTTGGCTGGTGACACTAATGTATTACTGGTAGTACCTGCGCTGCACCAGCACTAACCTTGTGTGAGTACATATGTATGTCAAAGCCAAAAGCTAATCAAAATCCCCATAAGTCTCCCCAACATCCCGCGAGCATTCGTACACTTACTGACTCGGTAAGAACATGTGTCATTCCCTTTTCATCTTCAATTTCATTTCCCTCCTATTAGCGCAACTTCATCATCCTCCCAGAGTCCACAAATTATTATATAAAAAAGTATATAACTCATACTCTCAATGTGCCAACTACTATTTAGCAGCAGGAGACGACTTTCTCCTTCCCCCACTCGTCTTTTGGTGGTGCCAGGTTTGCCTCGACTTGTCGTCTCCTTTAGCTCTCCACATCCATTTTTTTCCTCCTCCCTTCACATATTTTTTTTGTTTACTAAATGTCATGTTCATCTCTCTCAAGATATTTCTAGTTAATGCCCAAAGATATGTGTGCACTCGCTCCCTCACTCACTCAGAGTCCCAAGAAACTCCGGTCCACGACACATGATTGCACTTTCATTTCATTTGTAGTATTTTTTCCCCAGCCGCACCACCGTCATCTCCATTCATCTTCAATCCATTACTAGTCATTTCTCCCGCAGTAAATATGGAGTTTTTTTCCTGCTCCCGAAAAATGCAACAACAAAGCAAGGACGAGAGTCATAAGTGCCAAACAGTTGGAGAAAGGGATGCTGAAAAAATAAAGAGATGAGGAAGCCAAGCCGAGTCAGCTCAGCCTGGCAAACAGTAAACGGAATATTACGGGGAGACGAGAACGTGTAAAAATGTAGGGAAAGTGAGCAACTTGCACTCAATAGACAATTTCAGCCTGCGTATCTTCATAATGAGAAGCTGCAAATATGACTCCCCAGGGTATGGAGTCTATCCCCGGCTTTTCTCTTCCTATTTTTTTGTATATACTTTTCTTACAATACCACCACTGCTGAACTGTCTACAAGGGAAAAAATTGTTCGTTTTCTACGTGAAACATAAATACTAAATAAGAGAGTAAGTAAGTAAGTCTGCAAGTAAAAAGTCGCATTCTGCCCGGAAGCTAAGTATGTGGCTGAGATATAGCAGGACCCGACACGATACCATGAACCATGTAGCTGGTGATGCCGTTGTCGATATTATATTAATCTTCATCATATGATTATTATTACGTATTTACATACACGACGTTATTAAAAGCCATAAGACAACGCACCAGACCCCGAGAGGAAATACTTACCAATGAACACAAGAATGAGCAATGCAATAAATGCACTATTCTTAAGTACATCACATCATCAATATGAAAGCTGTGCATCTGTTTGTAATCATCTTAAATGTGTCTCTTAAACTTTCCAAACGCATCAGGAGCACGTTTTAATAGAATGCATACGCTCGTACGTGTGAAGTACTTCACTTTGGAACTCTGGGTAAATTTTTTTCTCCAGTCCGTTTTCCTTCTCATCTCATTTTTTTGGCTCCACATTTCTCGGTCCTCCAACTCAACTCAACATAAATAAGCTTGACTTTGTCTTGTCTTGTCTTATCCTGTCCGCCTTTTTGTGTTTCTCCCTCATCAACAACAACATCATCATCATGATGATCATCATCCTCCTCCTGAAGATGAGCATTTTCCATCCCACCCCTCTCGCTTCCTTTCCTTCTTGAGGGGTTCTTTCTTTCTTGAAGTTCTTTTTGTAGCTGAGGAAGACGACGATGATGATGATGCTCGTGGCGGAGCATAACATGTCATGCTTCTTTACAATTTACTCCACTGCTCTTTGTAGAACTGTCTAGAGACCTGATACTACTACTACTACTACTACGACTCGAACTATGTAACATGGGAGCTTTGGGAAATGGGGAGAGAAAAAAAAGTTGAGTTGGGAAATGCTCATGCATGCAATCATTGTTGCTGTAAGAAGCTGGATGATGATGATGATGATGAGCACGTTACTTATGTTAGTTTTGTTTCTCAAAATATAATTTCATGTGAAGCAAGGAAGCGAGCGAGCGACAAAGGTAATATTAAAAAAGAATACCGGTACTGGCACTTGCACTGGTTGGTAGTCCTCCCCACACTGCTGAGCTGGGGAACGTTTGTACTTTTTCACATTTGTTTCTATTTCCTCACAAAACATCAAATTATACGCTGTGAAGTGCTCACTTGTCGCTAGTTTTTTAAGAGGGAAGAAGATCATGATGATGATGATGATGATGATGATAACATATCGTGGTAGTAATGTTCAGTATGACGAGTCGTGCTTTTGCAGTACATGCCTGTCTAAACACACTTTTACAAATTCCTTTTTTATGCATCCTCTGAAAAAAAACTCTCTTCTGCAATCACCGGACCGTCACTTCCTTTTGCGACGGTAAAAAGTCGGTGTACCCCACAGGAAGAGAGATAGGATGGATAAACCGAGGAGTCTGCTTCCGCTCCAACGTGCTGCACAGCCTAGCCTTCGTGGCGGTGCCGTTATGCTCATATCACGTGCTTCGTCGTATCACGAGAAGCAAAACAATTTTTAGTCAAGACCGAATTGTATTTCATCTTTTTAAATCGAAAATGCTAGCAATTCACAATTCATTAGTCTGAAATACTTAAGTAAATAATTTAGAAAATTGATCACTGCTTGACAAATTGATTTTGTGATGGAGTCTAAATTAATGAAAATTTCATGAGTGGGAATAAACATGTACCTCAAATGTCTGACGGTGAAATTCAAGTAATACAACCCACGCAAAAAAAAATCATCCAGCGAAGTATAGTTTAGACCCGATCTCCTTTTATCTCATCACATCTCCTCGTTGTCAGAGACTCCAACGAAAAGTGTAAAATTGAATTTGTTGGTTCGCTGAATCAATGAGCGGCAGGTCAGACCGCCCACGGTGATTTTCGATAAGCTGGCAAAAGACTGTTCCACAAAACGTTTTTGTCAATCTCCCCGTTTTGTTTTCACAATCAATTTGCCCTTGCCTCCCCACAATTTTCGTGGTGGAGCAGGGAATTCTGTCTTCTGTCCCATCCATTTAATGTTGGGGGAGTGGTGAATAATGACATGAACTATTCCCAACACACGTCTATTACATACTTATAGGATCTTTATTGCGTCAAAGTCACTCACACTATGTGTAGTCTCAAGAGCCTTACCCAAGTCAAAGCAAAGGTGCTGGCTGTAGATTTTAACCTTAAAAATTGTTTTTTTTTCTGAAAAGTATACATGCATAAGTACATATAACCAGTCACCTGCTTCATCCTATATGAAGCCTGCTCTGTCTGCAATTAAATTGAGTTCTTCAAACCTAGCACAACCATCAGCCTTTCCTTTGCAGCGAGGAATGATTCTTCACAATTTTCGGAAGTAAGTATGTAATTTTTTCGACGCAACATTGATTTATATATTCATTTGTGGGGTGGTCTGAATCACAAGGTACACTCGTGGAATTCCACAAGAGTTAAAATAGACTTGGAGTCTAGTGAACTGAATCATCCTAGAAGTGTTTGCCCTAATGAATCGTACATTGAATCTTCATCTATTCTCGCTTTCACACGGCAAAACTCATTTTCATCAAGAAATTGAGAAAACATTACAAATGGAAAATGCCAATGAATGTGTCAGTCCCAGGCAGAACTCATTTTCCCTCGACAAAAAAAACCAAAGCCTAAACTTAGGTGAGGATATACCCCCAAAAAATTCCTCGTTCCTTTTCAAAAGAATTTTTGCAAAAAGGTAGCATATCCGTAAGAGTCGTTGCGTTGTCGTTACTCGCAAAATTCGCCTAGCTGATTCATCGAGTTTCCCTTTCCCTGTCATTGAACTACTTAAGTAGTCCGACCTGGCTTACAAATCACACCTGCTGGTATTTCCGGTGTAAAGAGGAATTCCTGAGAAATTCTTAATTAGCTTGCAAAAAACGGTAAATGCAGATCTTTATCAGGGATGGTTTACTATGGATTTATTCCCCCATTTGTTTATTTAT
>JAHZNH010002066.1:0-10707 GCA_027744355.1 Tyrannoseira gladiata | reverse complement strand
GTTGGTGTTTCTGCTTCTGGATTGAAGCGGTGTTGGACTTCTATTGACTTGGACTAAAGTGGACGTCTTATAAATATATTAAGTGTCGAGTCGTGTTGAGGCGACGACTGGGCGATAATATTGAGGCTGTAGGGGTTAAGAAACAATAGTAATATATAAATAGATATTTAGTCTTCATAGATTCAATATTCAATGCGAGAACAGACGATGGATGCACTACAGCCTTGCGAATGTTTAAATTAACTTGACCCACGGGCTAATGCCTAGGTCAAAGTAATCGCATTGTAGTGTGGCCACTTCATCATTAACATTAGCATTTTTCTACGGTAAATACGGTGTTTGTCATAATCGTTTTGATTTTGGTGCAATGCAATAAAACAAACCCACTGAAGCGAAATGAAGTGATTAATTCACACTCAAGTACGTATTCATATTGATTGAGCAAGGAAAATAGTATGTGACTTGCCTACTTTTACTTTCAAAAATCACTACTCCTCAATATTTCCCAAACTCAATATCCTCAGCGAGTTGGATTGAAGTTTTGTGAAAATTTCAAAATAGTAATAATCTCGAAAAAATATTCATTAAAAAAGTTTGACTATGCATATACACATTTATTCCCATCAGATGTATACTTGAAGCAGGCCACGCGAAGCCAATTATTATTCGTGGAAGTCACATTGGGAAATGATATAAAATCGCAAAGCCCACCTCTTTAATTTAGATCGTTAAACTTGTTGTTCGGGCAAAACTTTTTTCTCTCTCCAGTTTCAAGCAATACTGCCATGATGCCAAGGATAATATTTCTGGGGAGGGTTGTTTGCTGATTTACAAACAACCGAACAAGTTTTTCCTGAAATTGGTTTTTAGGGAAATATGAACTTGATGGAGGATCATGATTATGAAGGGGATCACGATGATGACGACGTTCCAAGCCATGAAAAGTTTTTAATTTAATCATTATCGTCGATATTGATAGGGGGACTTAGCTGGAACGAGAGGTGTTCCAAACAAAGTTGTTGACTCAGCAGCAATACGAAATATGGATGAAATAAGCAAGAAGGGATAAAGAAAGAAGAATCCTTAGAAAGTTGGGAGGTAGACGAACCTTGAAAATTTATCGTTCTAAATAAGCTGGCCGAGAGTTTGAGAAATTATCGAGACGAAACTCTTTTTTCCAAGAAATGGATTTGTAAGAGGCAGTTGGCAACGGAAAATGACTCATTTTAAGATTTTTCATTAGCCCATCATAGTTAATTTTAGGATAAGTCCTATGAGCTAATTTGAACTGAGCTTCAGTTCTTGAAAACGACTAAAAGTTCATAATTATTCATGCGATGCGGAGTATCATTCTTATCACTAGGATTTTCGTGACCATCATCGTTGTCGCCCGAGTTCTGAAAATGCTAAAAATGAATAGGCATTGTATTCTATTGAACTTTTAAGCTTCTACAATGGAAGACAATAGACGCGGACACGACTATAAATGCTTGTTCCCTTTTTCCCTTCTTCTTGAACTTATCCCATCGTTTCATTTTTCTGAAGTTTAAGGTAACTTCTGCATTACGCACATGCATAAGTACAGTGGACCATAAAATGTAAATGAGATGTTGATGATGACCTACCTCCATTCTCTTTTGTCCCTATGCATTCATCTTGTCAAATGCACAAATACATGGAAGTAAGTATGGATGGAGAGAGGAAGTGGATACACATATTTATACTTAAATATGTTAACTAGCGTCAAGATATATTTTACCATGCGGTCCACTGCACTTCTTTTGCTACTACTGCTCTGTTGATGATTGATTATTATTGAGCGTGTGAATTCTGAGCATATTTTTGCTACGGCAAGACTTTTGCTCATGTTCTTGTATCCCTGGAATAAGGAGTGCAGCAGGTAGTATTGTACGGCAGAAAAAGAATTCACTTTGTTGGGACAACGCAGAAAATACAAATGAGATGATGGTGATTGCGATGATATATGTGCATCAGTTTCAGTACTGTATATGAAATATATGAAGTCAGTTAAAAGGTTTCAGCATAATGTAGGCATATATGCATCCAACGCTAACAAAAATTCTGCATGATTATTATGTGGGGATGCATTCGATACACTATCGTTTTCATAATCTCTCGATCACCCTGCATTATTGGAGAGAAGTGCATTTGGTTGGAGCTGCAGCGAAAATCATGAGGAAATGATAATGTACTAGCTTGACTTTGTCATGAATGTCTGGTGAACTCTTGTTCTTGTTACTTATTATTATGCACAACTTTTAGGCACAGGAATAAATAGACATTTATCGAGAAACGCTACAATTTTTACTCGGGGATGGATGTGATGGGTTCGTGGAGAATGACGTAGTAGCACTTGAACCTTTTTTTCTTCTCGAGTGGGCTAGCTGCCTTTTCTAACTTTTTCTTCTAGAAATGCCTTGGCTCATGAGATATTTTTCAAGAAAAACAAGCACATTCCAACCGGTCCACTCGATCGCCTCTCTACTTATGAGAGTCAAGGCATTCTCTCCAGATAGTAAACCTGAGACCTTGATCGTTTCTCGCGTTACGAATTATCGCTATAATTAAATATGAATCCATATCGCATCGCCCTCCATTCATCAGAACTCAACTTTCTTAAGCCTTACTTAAAGAACAAACAGAAAAGTGATTGTTGCTCTCCATTCTTGATACCACCACCACCACCAAGCCTTTAAACTGGATTTGCCAGAATAAAAGTCCCAGAGAAAAAAAATAAGGTAGCGAAGTAGTCCCACTTTCAAGAAGTTTGATGTTATCATAATCTAATATTGTTTTCTGAGAAATCAATTTCATATTACTTCATTGATTGAATCTCGAGCCTGATGGAGCATCTAAATCTAAGAAGCATCAATACTTATCAATACTCATACCGGTTTGTAGAACAGTTACGAGTGCTAAATCTACAGCCATCATAAATGACCGACCCTGTATCATGATGATCATTCATCATCCCCAACACCACAACTTTCGTATTCAGAGTTGGCCATTTTGAATTGAATAAGACGCTCAGAATAGATGTTTTGTCGGAAGGACATTATAGCTTCACTGGCATGTTCACCTTTTAATTTCTCCGGTGTTCTGTGTAGTCGGAGCATTCCACAAAAGTTTACATTAGGAAAGCACGACTTAGCTAACGAGAAAGTGCTAATTACCGAGAATTCATTATTTCGAATTTGAATGCATCGAAAGTAAAAGAGCAGAATACGTAATGGAAATGATGGGAGATATATTCATAAAAAATCCATAATTTATTAGGCGATCCATCCATCTCCTACTCGTACTGAATACGTAGTTATGAACGAGTTTCAATATTAATACAAAATATTATACAGCAATGTGGTAATGGTGGTGGTGGTTATGTGTTCAGTTAACTGACTGACTTTGTTACATTTGAAAGGTCGTTATTCCCTCATAAGATAAAGGGGATTGAGTGTAAGTGGTTATCAGTGGGAGAAGAAGAAGAACAGTCAAGCCCTGATCTGAAACAAGTCAATAGGAGTCAATTTTTATAGTTGGTCTCTTCAATATTCCTCTTTTTTCTTAAATAGGCCTTACTTATTCGATTTGATCAGTGACTTGAGCACTGAACTGCCTGAATTTGTTCTTCTTCTGGTTCTGGCGTACAAAATGAATAGAGATTTTTAACATTACGCACTTATCAACAATATCAACATCACAAAACGAAATTAACAAAAAGAGCGTGAGTTCGTTCCTGTATAGTTTGAGTGTGTATAAGTATTCATGGGGGTAATATAATAATGTTATAATCTGAGTGAGCCTCCTCCATCCATCCAAAAACCTAAAGGCAATTGTGCATCATCATGTATTCATACTTCTCCACGCAGCGAGTAATAATAAACGAAAAGCAAATCGTGGCCGGAGCGAGAAAGAGTTGAGGCTGCACTTCAACCCCGCATCGCATTCAAGCGGTGGACTATCTCATAAAAACAAGTCAAGAGAAGAAGTTGTCATTGACAAAGTAGAACGCGAGTGCAGTAAATAGAGAAAAACAACAAACTTGAACAATTTTTTTTTCGTGCATAGTAGATAGATAGATAGCTCACCACTAGTAAATATCGAGAGAAAAACGCATGTTTACTCCTTTTTACATTTTGTTGCATAAACGCAGTAGTGTAACAAGTTTTCCTTGTTCATCGGGCAGGATAAAAGAGAATAATTTTTTTTGGAAATTCTGCTTTGAATTTTTATTGAAACTTTGAGAAAATAGGACTTTTTTAAAAATTTAAAATGAAAACGAAGTTGAGAAAACCGTACGCTAGTGCGTACAGGCAGGCCTCGAACAAATACGGGTCATCATGGAACAGCTACAAAGGGAAAGGCAACCTGTACGGCAGTACCGCTGGCAAGTTGCAGGCGGCGCGAGCGAGGATTTCAGGTCAGAATTCTAATTTTGTAATTTCTTCGAAGAAAAATAGGAAAATTGAGAAATGAAAAAAGCATCAATAGCATGTACGTACTTAGAAGTAAGTTTTCACCACTCCTAAGTATTCCATATGCTTGCTTGCGCGAGTGTGAAACTCTGAGGGGGTGGAAGGGATCGCGTTTGTTCTGCTTAATGTGGTCCACGTGAGTCGGCAGGTTCATGGCTCAGCTCATGACTTGATTTAACCTGACTTGGATTGGTTTGTGTGTTGGTGACGCAAATGTCTTGGTTGACACTTCATAAGATCGAATTTATTCGTTGAGGAGGACGTTCCACTGAACTGACAGGCGCCTTTCTTGTGGTTACAGCAACTCTATTATCACCGCAAACTTTTGGGCTGGAACTTTGGAGCTCCAAAGATGGGGGAGCAGAGTGATTGATAAAATAAATGCTGGAGTCACATAAATCACTTGAGGAAGAATTCAATAGAGGATAATTAAGTAAATGCTCAAATTCCAGCCGGAGCCTGGAGAAAAGAAATGGAGGAGGGCAAAGGCCTTGCCAAAAAAATGCATGCCACGGAAATACAATGTTATCATTAAAACGCGACTTTTGAACGAGTTAGATAGGGAATGATCTTGTGTTCATTTACGCTTCAATATCAAATCAATAATAATCCAAACCGCATCTCGCTGTACCATGAAGCATCGCATGTCCTCTCTTGTCTTCACTACAAGGCATCAGTATCAACATGAAAGCACATCAAAAAATCGCACCGTTCACCCTATCCCATAAATTGAGACGCTGTGAAGTACATGTAAAGACATGAGTTTGGGCAGATTCTTGGTAAAAGGGTGATTACAGGCAGAAAATGGTTCGTTCCTCCAGTCAGTCATGCAAATGGGTACACTTGATATGATGACGTTGATAGGATGGGGTGCTCTTTTCTCTCCAATATGGGTCTGCATTAAATATCTTGGAGATAATGACGATCGATCGTGTATTATCTTTCACCATCATGTCACTCCATTGCACTTCCGTAATCTTCATAATTAATGGCAACGACATTTTATTTATTTATTGGACGTGTGTGTAACAGCCTCGAGACTGATTAAATACAGTTTTACATAAATTCATAAATGTATCGTAATTCGTAATTTTTGGCAATTAGGTAGAAGTCATTAATTGCGTTAGCCATTCATGTGGGAAACTTGCAAGAGCAAGATTTTAATTCCGTTGTACAATAACGTTTTTGACATTTTGCGTTTGCTTGCAATTTCTCCAATTTATTCCCATGCGCGGTTATTTTAATAGACCCATTTAAAACTATCAATTTATTTTAGTGGGATAGTACTAAGCGAAGCGTCATATTTTCTTGGTAAAATTCTCCATGTTTTTCTAGAAACGTTGTTATCATCGTGGGTAGTAGGGCGTACTGATTAAAATTTAGAAGAGCAAATAATAAGATTCCCCTCACAAAACAACATCCCAATAATCATCACCACAAAACCAAGACTCGTACCATGAATCAATATGCGCATGTAATGAAAGAAAACCAAATTGAGACCAAGTTATCAATGACAAAAGGAAACTGGCTCCATCCGTGGGGAAAATTAGCGCAGAGCTACGGAAAATTAGGATTTCCAATAAGTTCATACATTCATACAAGCTTATAATCATTGATCTTTATTTTTTCCTGGATTTGCGTCACAAGAACAAAGAAGAAAATGAATCTATGAGGAACTATAAGACACTATAAAGTATGCACCCATTAGATAACAACAATATAAGAATGATAGTTTGATAAGGCATGAACAAATATTTGGGAACTAGATATTCAGTTCAAAGGTTGTTTTGTAATTCTGGGGATATTTACAATACCCTACATGTACAAGGCTATTTAGTTAGTTATTTTGTTAACCCGAACTGTGGAATTAAATCCACATCCCCAGTTTCGAAAATATCATTTTGATGATCCCCATCCACCACGAGTAGATTATAAAATATGTATTCAGATTCAGTGTAACTTCGATATTGAAACTTTTTTCGTCTTCTCCCGAATTCATGAATTATTTTTCTGCTATTACTCACGCTATATGACATCAGTTCTGGAGTTCATCACTCCTGTTTTCCCTTTTGTCACCCCCTCACAATAGGAAGAAATGGGAGCTGTACAAAGAAAAATATCCCATTTTCTCCATCTTTAATATTCCAACCTTATAAATATGGACTGGTTATAGTAATTCACTGGAAAAAGATAGTATTACTTCTACTGTGTTGCATGTACTTTCAATTATTAGTATTTCAAAAGGTAAAAAAATTTCAGTTGCTCATTGCTCAAAAAATATATGGAAGCATGAAACATTATTATTACTTATCGCTTCTTCGCTCGTCTTCTTCCACAAACAAAATTCGACTTCTTCCTTTTTTATCAAAATCTCGTTACGAGGATTATGAGCAGTTATGAACACGAACATAATAATGCTTTACATATGTGTATTGTATACTGCCTTTCCTGAAAAAAATCGCTTCTTTAAAAGAGAGAAAAAAAGCAATTGTTGAAAAGTTTCACGTGAAGAATACGTGTTGCCGCGGAGGATTCTCCGCTCGAAAGAAAATATTGATAACCTAATATACAGGATTATTAAAGAAAGCGCGCTGGATTTTGTCACGTAGGCCAAGACAAGTCATCATCACTTACTCCATCAGGCCAGGAAAAGAATATACACAGAATAGGCATTAACTTCTCATATTTAATTTGAGAGGAAGGTTTCTATACGCATCGAGAAAGTCATTTTAGGGATGTGAAATGGAAACTGCGCTCTGCTCTTATCAATTCGCACCTATAAACATGTTCCTGGTATTGAGAATTGAGTGCTCAGTGGACTTGTTTTTATAGATACGTTATACGCATCTCTGAATTTTCTACTCCTTTTATATAATTGAGAGCAAATGTGCGTAAGCTAATTACTCACATCATCACATATCACATTCATATTATCAGGAACTTTTTTCGAGAAAAAGGAAAACGAGCTTGGCGGTGATAATAATATTCACTATCTCCACTTCCTATGGGTATATAGGTTTGAACTCTCCACGCAGAATATAATATTTTGGACAAGTTTTGTGAGCAATAATGATAAACTGTAAAAACCAGTTTAAAGTATCTTCTACGAAATGTTATTGACTCTTTTATTGAAAAATATAATGCATAAAAAGATCAACACAAAAAAATTTGGCCGTATGATTGGATCGTCGGGATTCCTTTTAAAATGGTGCGTTTCATGCGTGCCATTCATGCATGGAAGATTTTAAAGAAAAAATATGATCGCCATCAGTTGATAGTATTTATTTTGAAGGTATAGTATTCATTCCTCCGAAATAATATTGATTCAGGCCGACTGCTGATCCCTCTATAAGTAATTGGGAATCTGAATTTGAGCTTATCTCAAACTGATGCATAATACATGCGAATCTTCATATTATAGATATTAAACTTCAACTGATTTTTTTAGAGGATGGATGGAGGCATGTGGCCCGGCCTGGCAGGCAACAGGCATGCATTCCTGTTTTCTATGTCTCCCTCAGTTCTCTTTCCTCACGCCACTTTTTTACGCATATCCTGTGTTGCGAATACGATGCGATGTATCTATTTACTACGCACTTCTGTTATTGTGCGTGAAAAAATGTATGGACATAATTTATGTTGTAATCCCATTCAACTACATCTCACCTTATAAGAAACACTATTTGATTTGATTGAGCGAGCAACTTCAACGAAGTGAACTGATGATCGCTGTAATGAAGCTGGTTTGGCTAGCAGTTGTTGGTGTACGTGTGTGTGTGCGGGGATAAAGATAAGTGCAATTTACATGTAACCTTTGCCTTCGCTTTTTTTGGTGTAATGGTAGCGTTACTGTTGTTGATAGCTGCCAGATGCGTTGAATAACATCATGACATACAATGATGGTGATCATCATCAGCGATGCGAGAAAAAGGAAGGAATTCTGCGTTTCTATACAATGAGAAGGATGAAGGAGATGTGATTTTTATAAGCGAGAGAGAGGGAGAAAGAGAAGCGACACGTGTGTGTCCTAGCTTCTTCTCCTGTTTGCTCGTTCGCTCGCTCACTTACTCCATCTGAAAAATTATTCTCTCGGGGAATGAATCGAACTTTTATTTTCAATTGTAACGCAATGACAGAAATGATGATGAGCTTTTATGTTATTGTATTGTAACTGTATCACGGGAGAACTGGTAGTAGTGGTGCTGGTGGTGATAAATGCCACTTCATTTCGTCGATACAATAATGGCTGAATGGGTGATAAAGGCGAACGTTTTCAATTTTTATGTAGGCCACAAGAGAGCTGAATTGAATATTGTACACATTGGTGACAAAATTTTGATTCACGAAAAAAAAACTTGCTTGATGATGATGATATGGTATGATTGTAGGCTGTGTTTAGGCAATAGGGAAGGAATCTGGATCCATTGAAATCAATATTCAAGTTTCGATGAAGGCAGCAGTTTCATATCTATTATACTTATAGAGGTGCGATAATGCCAGTTGGCTTTGGTTTTGGCGTGGTGCATGCATGCATTCAAAAGGAATTTTATTTTGGTAGATCCTTATCACTAATGACATATTGTCCTTTGGTTATGAATCCGTAGTATGCATTACAGATTAAGTACTTTCAAATTGAAGAGTCAGACTACGAAGTTATTGTTGTTGTTGTGATTATTAACCCGCATTTCATTACGATTGTTTTGCTGAGATTGCGAAAGTGAAATTGAAAAAGGAAAATCGTCACAGCGTATCGTAATCTTAAGGTCAATCAATCATAGGAATCGCTCGGTATAAAACTTATGCGATAGGTCTTAGGATTAAGCTGGGACGTTTAGATTTAGATCTCTGGTTTCTTTTATTGAAAACGAATGCTAACAATGAAAAAATTTGTTTGATCTGCAGGTAAAGGACGTTTTGGAAAGCGACCTCCTTCCTTCACAACCGAGCACGTGGGACCTGCTATAGACTCTGAGGACTCGGGTTTCGGGTGCGACTTCCAATCGTCCGAATCGCAACTCAGTTGGTCGAACGACGACTCAAAAATAGGCGGAGGTGGGATCACCAACAGCACGAACTCCATCCACCAGCCCATTTTCAGCTTGACTTCCCGAACGCTCAGCAGTAGCAGTAATTTGAGCTCGAGTAGTCAGATTTCGGCTGCATCCACAACCTCAGCATCATCCCCGACGTTTACCGTCCCCCAGTACTCCACTTCCTCCCCAGAGGTAAGTAAAAAAAGCATTTGAGATTCTTCTTCAACTAACAAGGACTCAGAATCGAGTGGGTTAATTGAATGCGTGTGCGTATGTTCTGGCATTGTATTGGCAAATAGTATTCACTATGAATTCATCCGAAGTCAAAGTCAAGTTTTGCATGAATTAAACCGCTTTTGTATCGAAATTCCACGAAAGTGGTCGTAATAAAGCGTTCTTTGATTTCCTTATTCCATTGAATCATCATCCACACTTTGTATGGTTCAACTTCTCTTATATGGAAGTAAGTAAGTCAGTCAGTAGAAATGATCATAAAGTAAAGGAACGCAATGAAAGGATTTTTGTAGTATTTAGTGGTAGTAATAGTGCTTTGTACATATACCTACAACACATCTTGTTCCTACTCCCTCAGTATTATAATAAGCTCTGCCAAAAAGCTGATTCCCATGCGTTAAAGATCATACATTACTCTGTGATAAATATGTATTACTATTACTATAAAGCGATATAGGTAAGTTAGTTATAGAGCTCAAGTGTGTGTGTATCGCATGAGCATGCCTTCTTTCGCACCAACAAACGAGCTCGTGAATGCCGTCATGGCCAAACCAACAAACTTGTTCAGGTAATAACTGGATTTTTCTGGATTTTGTTATTGCTGAAAAAAATACATAATTTGTAAATGCCTGAAAAGTACAGGATGCATTCAACTCTGCCCAAGCCTTTTCATTCGATATCTATTTGGTAGCCTTGCCTTGTAGCTCTATCGCATCGCATCATTATCTTCGTGCTATCGAGTGATGATGATAAACTGATAAAAGTTGGTTAGCTTTCATATGGCTGTTGGTTAAAATGATCACAATCGATAAGAATTGAATCGAATTCATCTTCCGAAGGACTTAATGCATTTGATAATTTGGACAAAACTCCTACTTCAGAAAATATGTACTTTACTCATAACTATTAGTTTGTGCATTGTTCAACTAATTTTCCGTGTTACAAAA
>JAHZNH010002065.1:0-21644 GCA_027744355.1 Tyrannoseira gladiata | reverse complement strand
TGCTGAATAATCCTGATGCAATTCGTCAAGTAATGGACAGTCCGCTTTATCAAAGAATGTTGAACAGTCCAGATGTTGTCAGGTCTTTGCTAAATGCAAACCCACAAATCCAGCAGTTAATGGAGGTAAATTAATACTAGGAGATTTACCGAGTGACATTTGATTCCCTTTAAACTTTATATAATTAATTTTGGTGTGCTTAACTGCAGGTATGTGGCTTTTAAAGGAGATCCTTTGGAATTACATCATGGTGTTATTAATAGTTTAATATAAAAGTTTTCATTGAATTAATCTTTCAGCGGATGTATCGAGACATACAAGAGCCAATGTTAAATGCCGTCCAAGAAAGGTAATTGTTTTAATCCATTAAATATTTTGAAGGGAAAACAAGACGTGAACTTGTATCTTCATTTCATTGAAATGCTTGTGTCTTTATTAAAGATTGGCTGGTAATCCATTCGCTGGGCTGGTCGACAGTTCAACTGGTTCTAGTGGAATTCCAAATCCACAACAAGGAGTAGAGGTATGTAAAAATATACATTAGACTCTTTCTCTCCGTGATTATGAAAATAATTTAATCCTTTAAGTTGTTGAACATTAATATCACATGATATGCCTTTAACACAGAATCGTGATCCTTTGCCAAATCCATGGGCACCTTCGTCTGCCTCATCAACTAATAATGCCTCTTCTGGCGGAACAGGTGCCACCACAACAACTCCGGGAAGTAATCCTACACCGGCAGTTGGAGCTCCAAACTTGGCGGAATTGTTGAACAATCCATTCTCCCGTAACTTATTTGATAGCCTGCTTGGCGATCCAGGGTTTGCACAGCACGTTATTAACTCAACTCCGTTAGCTGGAGATCCCGAATTCCAAGATCGAATTAGAGAGAATTGGCCACGGCTCATAAGTCAGTTCAGAGACCCTTCTTTTCAACAAGTGCTCTCGAATCCCGCTGCATTGCAAGCTCTCCAGCAAATTAACCAAGGCTTCGAGCAACTCAGAATTGCTGCTCCTGACTTTGCAAGAAAGTAAGTGACATAATGAACTAAAATCAAGCTTACTGGCTGGTCTAGTATTCAATTAAAACTATTTCAAAATGTAGTGTGCTGGTGCATAACATTGAAGTTTTCTCTTTATGTTATCTTTTAAAGCGTCGTCTTTTCATTTCCTAATCTAATGAATATGACACCGCCCAACTCTAATCCCGCAACTGGAGGCCCTACTCCTACGACAACAAATACTTCAAACGCTGCTGCAGACACCACAAATTCCAATCCAACTAGCGCTAATACTACTGAGAGTACTAATTCCTCAACAGGAGCACCTCAACCTATTCCCCTTGGAAGATTAGATAGAGATAGAGACACGTTACAACAATTTATGTCGACCATGGTAAGATTTTTTGATGCATGTTAGAAAACTATGCGTACTATTTTGCAACATGCATTATGAGTTTAGTGACTTTGCAATATGTTACAATGAACAATTTCTTGTTCGACTCTCAGCTTTCCTTGGCTCAAAATGATGGTTCTGGAGGACAAGGGGGATTGGGGGCGCTAGGTGGACTTGGAGGCTTAGCTGGTTTGTTAAACAATAGCGGAAATAATGCGGCTCCCCCAGAAGAACGATACAGGTCTCAGCTGGAGCAACTCGCTGGAATGGGATTTGTGAATCGCGAAGCTAATTTGCAAGCATTGATTGCAACGTTTGGTGATGTAAATGCGGCCGTTGAACGTTTATTAAGTAGCAATGCTAACCTTCCGCAGTCATAATGTAGTCTGATTACAGCAGCAGCTTGTAAAGATGAAGGATATGTATACATTTCAAAACATCTTCAAGTGTAATTTCTACCATGTTTAAAAATACAATACAAAAGCACTCATTGTATAGTTTTATTGCTCGTATGACCATCAGTTTATGAATATTTATTGGCAATGACTGTAAGTGTATTGGAAAATCTACGCAAAGTTTTTAACAGTTATAAATACAATGCATGTTATTGTTGGCTTTACTAGTAGTGCCAGTATAGAATCACGTCTTGACCAAACATGCAATAATCAAGTTTTTTGCGTTCCTTCCTCATTCTAATCATTGTTTCTAATTAGTCGTATGATACCTTTTCCTATGTAAATATATCCGATAGAGTGAGTAATTTTATTACGATTGCGAATCTAATAATTATATTATTCGCATTGTAGAATTACGTTTACGTTTAGAGTAATTGAATTACGTTATGCTTCTATTTTCCATATCTCTGACTAGGTTACTGTAACGTCTGTAACTCGGTCGTTTTTATGTTGCATGCTTTATGGTGTTTTATTATTATAGAGTTTTTATTCGAAAATAATATTTCGTATGTTTAAACATAAATTAATAATGATAAATTACTCCAAACTACTGAAAGTTGAATGGCACGGTAGAAAATGATGTGTGAGAAAGGTTGATCTATTCAAATTAAAATGTGGGACATGCCCATCATGAATGCGTATTTATAAGAACATTTGCTACCTATTGTCATGTCGCTTTCAATGCGGAGTTGGTATTTGGATGAGTGCAGTTTTCATTTTGTGTTAGTTTGTTCATTTTGTCATCTAACATCCTAAGACATAGCGGATGTTATATTTATGTGGTGCTGGTTATTCCTCAGGAGACATAATATTTAAACTTTTATTATTACGGAAGCGTCTACGACGTGGCAGTAAATGATCAAGTGATGTTTCCAGTTGCCACCCAAGATCATCTTGTGTCAAGAGTTTCTTGCCAAGATTTCCTGGTTTGTGAATGTATCAAAGGTGTGAATGTAACAATTATTATTATTGTAACAATAAAGCGGTAATTCACGGTTTGCGATAAAGGAAATGAATGTGCGATTTTCTTGCAGTTTTCCTTCTGCGATGAAGCTATTTTATTATTCTATTTAGCTAAATAGTACACTTTATATTAGTATACAGTTCGGTATCGGAGTTACTGAATGGTACATGGAGAACACGAAGAATCAAAAAATGGTCTAGATTTGGCTGGATTTATGTACTTGAGTTTGCTAAATATTATGGTAATGAATAATTGCTGTAATCAATCAAAACTTGGAAGTTCAATAAATATCAGCATTTCAAGTCAAGTCAAGACTTCAATCAAAACATATACAAAAAGCATATTATATGCTAAGCACTATATTATAGTAGCTCGGAATTCATGATTGTTTGAATTGAGTTCATCATGATGATTGTTGGAAGGTTCTGTATTTATGAATTTTTTTCCACGAATTCGTTAACAATCATAATCGGAAAGAGCGACTTAATCGTTACAAGGTCGTATTCCTCATTGAGGAATCACGTACCCTCCTCATTCACATGTCAGCTTCATACTCAAACATGATGTTCAATAACGTCAAAATATGCAACCACTAAAAAGACTAGCAGGTTGACTTATAAGAAGGTTGTTGCGAAATGACCTCTTTTTACTCAAGATTTTCTTGGATAAGCTCATCGGCACAACTCGATAATTTTCAGTCTAGGCTCAACTCAAGACTCTATTCTTTTGACGGCAAGATATCTCAAGTAGCCCCGGAGAGTAATTAGCTTAGCTGCAACAAGTGGACTGGGTACGGTTTCGATAAGAATCCTTGACTGATGTTTGACTGTGATCATCTCTTCATTTGACTTTTTTATTACTACATTTAAGAGTTTTGCTCTTTGTTGAATCGCGATTTGACCCCACTTGACTCTTTTAAATATATGGTTGAGTTTTTCATGATATTAAAAATTCGTCTGGTCTGGCGCTGATAATTCGTTTCATACATTACTGACTTCTCCGTTCTGTGAAGGCTTTGTTCACGGTTTGATAACGCAAGATGTTAATGAATCAGAAATGTCCAGTGTCTATCTCGGTTCAATTATTTCCTCGTTCTCTTAATGATCAAGATAAAATCAAACCCGTTTTTCCTACACGCGAGTGAGCCAGCTGCAAAAGTAAAGGGCGGAAAGGAGTTTGTTATGGTTCTGCTTGGCATTTTTCCTGAAGCATTTTTATTTTTTTGCTTGTGAGACGGAGTAGAAGAGCAATAGTCGAGAAAGAGACTCTGGACGCAGCTCTCTTTAGACTCATTTATTGCGCAAAAAGTTTTAAACTAGAATTAAAAAAAACATGTAGCAAGTTTTTAATTTTTAGTAAATCGCAATACCTGGAATTATTTAACGAGTAGGATGTGCCAAAGTTTTATATAATGTCTTATTACTTAAACCCTTGAATCCTTGCCAAAACATGACCCTTAGTGATACCGAAGAGGAAACTGACGCCGTCCACAGGCGTTTTCTGTCTTCCCACACACGTTCCAGGAATGGAAGCGGAAGTGGATTTCCATACAGCACCATGAAGTCACCTGTCACGGACCCTAGTTGTGGTTCGAGCGTTTTAGATGCCAACTTCGAAATCGACCAGAATGGAGGAGATAGCGGTGATGTAGATGCTCGGGAACGTGTAGAAGATTTCGAAGGGAATGATGTAACCGAAAAGACTGAAGAGGATGCACTGAAGTCCATTAGTCAAAGCCGTAATTATGGTTCCGCATCCACCGCCATTGAAGTAGATTCATCGGAGGAAGGGGCGACTTCCAGTGGGGATAATACCAAACACGAAAGTGGAAATAATAAGAATCCTACATCGCATAGACTTAATTTTAAAGAAGAACAGTTCGGTTTTGATTGCAGTTTCTTTCGGCGTTTTTGTCGGCTGCATGGATTACTCTTCCTGGGTATTTGTTCAGCCACGAGTGGACTTTTTGCTTTTTTAGTGTGCCTTGTTCTTCTACGTAAGGGATTTGATTTTTGAAAATTTTATTACATGTATATCATTCAATATCGTGCGGGATAATTAAGCGTATACGTTGTTAATTTTATTTCAGAGGAGTACATTGTGTACCAGGTGGGACTGATAGGTTCGTACAAATAATGTAGTAATTAGAACATTCATACAAGTTTAGGTCTAACATCTCGCTTAATCCGTTTGAAATCTTTTTTTATTCAGCTAGTGGTTTTTACAAGACTTTGGGTGATAGGGACCTGGCTGGATTCTGGACTCAGACCGCAAATTCAGTGATTTTGATACTTGGAGTGTCTTTTGTAAGTTTGTAGAAAATTGATAGAACATTAATGCATGTTGCTAGTCTTTGTTTTCAATTGCACCATAATGCACTAATGGTTTTGATCAGTCGACTTTTCTCAGCATGATTATTATTAGAACCCCTACTTCGCTTTCTATCTCCCTTACAATTGTTTTACTGCTCTTCTAATAAATTTTGCATTTTGGTTTTTGGTTAATATTTAGGTCAAAAGCACTACCCAGTATGTTCAAAAAGTGATTGCCGTAACATTCCGAAAACTGCTATGCGAAGCAGCTCACCGCATTTATTTTGCCGACATTCGTTTTTACCAACTAAACGTCCTTGATAAAGCCATTGATAATCCGTTAGTGAAATCTTTTCAAAAGTAAATTTTAGAGTTATCTTTATATTATCTTTTCAACGTTAAGTGGACTTTTTTCTTTTGCAGTGATCAACGCATGACTCAGGATATCGACAAGTTTTGTACCACATACTGTGAAGTTCTTCCAAAAATAATCGTTTCGCCTTTTACAATTGGCTATTACTGCTATCAAGGATATATGAGGTGGGAATCGACTAGTATATTTGATGCTAGAATTTAAAAATATTATACAAGGCTAACTTTTAACCTTCAATTAAGTACTTATGTATTTTTCATTATATCCTTCAGGTCTGGATGGCAAGGTCCTGTTGGGTGTTTTGGGTTTTTCATTGTAGCAACTACTGTTAATCGTTTGTTAATGAGTCCGATTGTCAACTATGTTGTCAAACAGGAGAAATGTGAAGGCGATTTCCGGTTAAGTATTGCACATGATCTATTTTCATTAATGTTTGCAATCAATGAAAAATAGATTTTTAATGACTGTAATCATGTATACAACAGATTTCTGCACATGCTGGTACGGGTGCACTCGGAGTCGATTGCGTTTCAGCAAGCATCTTATGTGGAACACGGTAAAGTGGAAGATGCGCTCAAGAAACTTGTGGATACCCAACATGCACTGTATTTGCGTCAGTACTTTTTGAGTTTTGCAATCAACCTGTTCGACTACATCGGCTCCATTTTCAGTTACCTGATGTTAGCCGTCCCAATATTTTCTGGTCAGTACAACAACTTGACGCCTTCAGAGCTTGGATATTTAATTAGTCAGGTAAAGCAAAAAATAATCTATATGGAACAAGCATTCGTAGTTATTTCAATAATTTGTCTTCAATCGTAGTTGATATTTTATTCGTTTGCTGGATTTCTAGAACGCATTTATCCTAATCTACCTGATTTACACATTTACGAGCTTGGTGGACCTTTCCGGAAAGTTTACTGATGTTGCGGGAGTCACACATCGAATCTCTCAGTTACTGGAGCGGCTAAATGCTTTAGATGAATTCTGGAAGGACTTGTTTTCTAACGATGAGAAGAAAGACGATGGAGACTGCGAGGATTTAGAGCATTGGTCTAGAAGGCGGACATTAATTAGAGAAAACATGAATAATTTAAAATCGTCAAATGGACAAACGAATCTTGGTTTTGAATCAGTCGAAAAAGTAAGACAGGAGATTCCCGTATGGAGCATGACAAATATATCTTTTTGCCCTCCAATGTCAAGCCAGCCGTTAATATCCAGGCTGAACCTGAAAATTTTGGTGGGCGAATCAGTTCTGATCAGCGGTACAAGTTCTGCTGGTAAGACCTAGAAGAAAAACGTATGTTATGCACTTATCTAAAGAACTTACGGTGAAATTGTCTAACCTTTTCCATTTGTATTTTCTACTTTCAGGTAAAACTAGCATTCTGCGCGTACTGCGAGGCTTATGGCCATACACAGAGGGTTATCTCAAACGGCACTATCCTCCTGGACCACACGGAGTTTACTTTTGCCCTCAGAAGGCATATTTGACTTGGGGAACTTTGAGAGAACAGGTTTAAAAAATCATTTTTTAAACTTTCACTGTTTTTGTTGAGGTAAATGGTGTAAAGTTGGCCTTCATTATAATATTCTATGCGTATTGGTATGTTTTTTTTCAGATAAGTTTTCCATTGTACCCTGACAGAAGTTATTTGAATGACGAGCTTATTTTTTACTATTTGGAGAAACTGAGGCTTTTACCTATCGTTGAGCGAGTTGGTGGATTAGATAAGACCTGCAGTTGGAGCGTGTAAGCAAAACAAGAGATTATATTATTTTTATATGATGGAGATGAGAATCGATTTTGTAACCATTATTCGTCTAATATTTTTTCCAGATTTGATAGTCTCTCTCCCGGTGAGATGCAACGAATTTGCCTTTTACGAATATTTTATCACCAACCTGTCGTTGCTGTTCTTGATGAAGTAACAAGTGCATTACCACTGGACATTGAGGAGTTTGTCTACTCCGAACTGCGACGTCTTGGAATAACGTTGATAAGTGTTGGTCACCGTGAATCCATTCGCAAGTATCATGACAAACAGTTAATGATTAGTTCTAAGGGAGAATGGGCATTATATCCCATTCTTCACGACTAGCGTTTGAATTTTCATCGACGTTTATTTTATTTGTTTGCTTTACTAACGTATTCTTTTAAACAACTATTTATTTATTGTAATGTAGGTTAGCATTAAATTATTTAATAACGAAAATTAAACTTACTGATGTAAGTCTATCAATCTTTTAAACGCGCGTTTACTTCTTTCCTGGGTTCCAAGGAAAACCTCTGCAGTTTAAAAAGTCCTGAACATTGTGACATATGTAGTATGCATTCGTCATTGCTTCAAAAGAAATCCAATTTTGCACATCAATTCCATGTATGTATCAACTGAACAAAGTTTTTTTCGATTTTAATTTTACCTGCTTCACCAAAAACATCACAAATCTCCCTATTTCTTCGACCTGAAATGTGTAGATAAAACGTTTTCTTTAACCAGTGACAAACTCCTTTTTCGAGCATTTATTTACTTACCTCTCTCTTTCTTTTTAGCCGGTTTCTTAGAATTAGCTCCACTTTTGGCTCCCTGACCTGTTGTAGGCGTTGGAGATTGTGGTGGTTGCTCATCTTCTCCTTCCTCTGGCTGCGTAGAATTTCAAAAGGTGTCATGACGATTGCCAATTGGTGTTGGTCATGGTAACACAGTACAAGTATACTCTTTTATCGGTAAATCTTTTATTACCTCCATTATGTCCATTTAAGTATGCTTTGAAGTTGCGCGTGACCCTATTATTAGATCAGCACTCAGTTCATCAGGGTCGTTCGTAAATATTCTGATTCAAGCATTTTTTCATTAAAAGTATGACTGCAGTATGTTTGATCGATATAATCTACTTGCATTTCTGGGTGGACACTAATGTCTCACATTGCCCCAATCGCTTCCCTTCCCATTGCTAATCTTTATACATTATCTCAGACGGAGCTCGAGTGCGTTACTTGTTCATGATTTTATGCTATTTCAACTATTTTCAATTTAAAATTGCCAACCATGAATGCATTTTAATAATCCCTTCTACATCAAGTTCATCATCCTTGGAGCTGCTTTCATTCAGAGAACTTCCTGTGTAAGCATTGCATCAATACAAATCTTTGTGACGCATATCTGATTTGCATACGATGCATAGTCCATCCACCCATTTGAAAAAAATCAGTTCGTTTACTTGTTGAAACAAATACTTAGGTAGGTCATCAAGATCACATGAAAGCCAGTCTGAGTTTTATGAAGATTTTTTTATCCTCTCATGAGGTGCAAGCACAGCCATTCACAATTAAAACAGTGCAATGCTAAGCGGATTTTTAAAAAGCCACAAGATTTCTTCCTTGCATGATAGCACAGCAGGACAGGGTTACCTTTCACATGATCAATGAGCTCGGGATGGTGGTGGTGACTAAATAAATACAGTGTGGTCATCCTCATCATCATCTTGCTGCACACTTTTAAAAAGCACCTTCACACATGAACTTTCAGTAAAAAGGGGAGTTTCTTCTGACCACATTCCCGTCATATGAAATCACATCACACTTGTTGCAATGACTGTCCAGAATGAGCTGGTCTCATTGCAATATAAACGTTCAATTGGGGATTTAATTGACTTTGCATTTTAATTTTTTTTACTAAATATCTATTTTAGTTATTCATTATTCATCAGAGGTTTTATCAGTGAATCAAAAACTACATCAAAATCACCGGCTTCTGATTTTTCATCCAGACCATGGCCAAGTTTGACCTGTTGGCAACCTCTCTCGGGTTCATATGGATACTATTTTCCGTACAGACGTCTGCCGAATCGGGTAAGCTCATCGGTTTTAGCCCAGTGATTGTAACCTTGTGGCCGTGATTTTAAATTGATGATAAAGCAAGAAAATGAAGTGAGCAAATTAAATGAACAATTCATGGTTCATATAATTATCTTTGTTTCCCACCAGCCACATCAGAGACCGGCTCATGGAACGTCACTGAAACGAATGTAACCTGCATCCTGTTCCAGGCAAGGATTTCGTTGAGCGTGAATTACAGCGATGTTTACAACGAGACGAAAGTGACAGAAATCGAGATCCCGGTGACAGCCGAAGCTTCCGGAAGGTAGGGAACATTTATAGCATGATACGATGTGGTATTTCTTGATAATAAAAAAGATACTTAATGTCATCAAGACTCCTTCCATTTTCCCCTGATAGCTGTGGAGGGCCCAAGTCAAGCCAGCAGAGTATAATCTTAACCTGGCTACAGCCGAATGCAACCATTCCCCACGGATTGAACAGCACCTTAACTTTGGAGTTCCATGCAAATCAAACGAGCCAAAATGGAAGTGCAGCCAACGCAGTGGAAATTCCACTTGGGAAGTATGCGCTCTCTAAAGTTTCCGCGATAGTCCACAAAGACTCCTCATTGTTCCCCAACGCAACAAACCCCACAGTGCCATTTATTTTGAATGCGGATAACTTGCTGCTATTCCCAACGACGCTGGGTCACAGCCACGCTTGTCAGTCGGAGATGTCCTTGGAGGGATCGACGAAGCCTGAGCAGAGAGCTCAGTTTAAGTTAATGCTTCTTCATTCCCAAATCCAAGCTTTCCGCTCAGGAAAAGAGGGAAATACTGGAGAATTTGGCGCGGCTGAACATTGCTCCGCAGATGAAATTATGTCCGGGTCGGTGCTGGCAACCGTTGGAATCGTTATTCTCATCATTGTATTGGTATCCCTGGGTGCAGTTCTATTGGCTACATTCTACTTGAGAAGAAAGAAGCGCCTCAGCGATCCATACGAAACCTTGTAAACGATGTGATATGACAAACATTAATTTAATTTAATATTAGTATTAGTCTCTCTAATGACCCGTTTTAAAGAAGTATGACTTAAATTGACAAAGTTTTTATTTGCGTAAATTAATTTTTCTAATTGCGGTGAAGCAACAATGCTACATAATTTGTTAATAATGATGAGTACCAAAAACGATTCATTTCACTGTAACTAGTGTAACCTCTCTAAAAAAGAAGTTCTAAAAGTCTGCATTTCGTGCCAAAATACATGCGAATCAGAGTACAGCATCTCGGAAATCCATAAAAATACATCCCTTTATGCCACGTAAGCTAACGGTCTTTTTCAATAAAAATAGAAAAATAACCTAAATTGGTTAGTGTATCAATCTACTGTTATGCTTTTCTCTTTTTCCATCCATTATTTTATGCCTGGGAAGATCATTCACTGGAAGATTAAGTTAGAATTATGATGGTCACTAAAAACACACTTATAAATGTAAGCAGGAACGTATGTACGTCAGTAATGAATGCTCAATATTTTCTGGAATTTGATACCAAATCGGACATTCGTATTTCCCATGGAACGTACTTAAGTCGGTATTATTCCTGTTTTTTTATTCCGCAGATTGTATAAAATTCATTGTATTCCCACCGGAGTTGATCCGATCAATTAAATTCGAGAGCTATAAAAATTTTCTTTCGTTTTCAGCATGGATTAGAAGTGGTACTGGAACCCACTATGATTACACGAGATAGATGCAAAATCCGGCGAATTGCCTAAAAATAAGTATTTCGCACCATTCAAACTTGAGTTTCAGGGATTTTTCCCACATTAAACTTATTTACGTTGGTGTTCTCACGCATGCTCTCTGGTTCAATTATTTAGTCAGTCTCTGATCGAACGGTACCAAAGGAAAAAAGCTGGCCACCATCAAACCACTGGTATAGTTGAGCATGCGCGCAAGAGAAGGATCGATCAGAAAATGATAGCATTTTTAACCCACTGGTCTCCCCCATTCAAAATCTGTGGAGCCACGGGAAAGTCTCATAGTTCTCAAGCTCAAGGCATCTTGACAACTCGATAAGATAATTCGATTTAATTCACTCCCATCCCTCTCAAATATGAGATATGAAGTTGATTGCTAAGATTGCACAAGTTGGCATGATTTCCCATTCTAAGCAGTCCTCAACCATGCGAAGAACTCCCCTATTTCAAAATACTGTGCCACCGCTAAGTTTCAGACTCTCCCAAAAAAACATTTGATAACTTCATGGTTTGATGACATAGAATAGACTGAACGATCACTGTCGTAACCGTACATATTTTCCATAGCGCGGTCGAAAAATTCATGTTCCTTGAGCTAAAAGTTTGTGTATCAAAGTCTTTTTTGCATGCAAAACTTGACCCGGATCAATTAGAGATATTTTTGGGAGATTCCATGGCTTTATCTATTTTGAAGCTATCTTTCCTTGATAGGATTGTGTTCGTTAAGATTAAGTATTTAACGAGTATTTAGAAGGTCGGTGCTTCTAAGATTTGATCCATTTCACAGGAAAATAAAACACTTTTATTTCCAAAATTTTAAATAATTAATTGGGCATTAAGGTTAGTTTGGCTAGATTTCTTGCCTATCCTAGTATTACTTCCCTTAGCAATTAGTCGTCGGTGATATTTCAGCAATTTTTTATGATCATTTTGTTTTATCACGGAGGAAATAAATGCAGATGCAATAATATGAGGTCAAAGCCATACTTATTTTCTATACGGGCACAACAATGATAAATTACAGCCAACACATTTCGAAGGAAAATTCTAGGAATGGTAGCGTCAGTTAAGGAGAAGTGAATTATTAGTAGCCCGCATTACTATATACTGAGCAAATACTTAGTAACTAGTAGAAACGTGAATGCAAATTCCCACCTAAATTCGGATTTACCCATTTGGCTGCGAGAAAATTATGCCAAGAAGGGTAAACTTTTTTTATAGAATAATTACGCGATTTACGCCCGGCATGGTTTCCTTTCTTTCCTCGCTATGAGAAATACGTACTCATCGTTCGTAGTAGAAATCCTGACATGACGGTCCGCTGACCGGCCGGTATTTTTCTCGATATTGCATCCATTGAGCTGCACCACCATCTCATCGCATCTCTCTCACTGCCTCCGTCACTATTTTTGCATATTGCGCACCTGTCTCGTCCCCGAGTACTAATCCACTTCTATCATAACAACACAAAAGTGATTTATGATTAGAATACCTAAAAAACAAGCCCTTTTCTACTAAAAAATGAAAGGCTTTTTTACTCACAAAAATCCATCTCTCGCATCTCGCAGACCAACCATCTCATCTTCTTCTCGCAGAATCAAAATGAGCCGTGATTGGGGTAGGCTGGGCATAACGTGCGTCTTTTTTGAAACCCAGCATATTATTGCTATTAGTACTTTACATCTGCAAAGGTAAAGTTCATTTCACGTTTTCGCATTGATTTTCGCACTTACACCATCATACCACCCCTCCTCCTCCTCCGTTGTTCTCCACCACCACTACCATTGTTGGAAATGTTTCAATGCAAAGAAAAGTAAGTATGCTACGCTTTGAATAGTATCCACCACTTGTTGCATTTCTCTTGAGCAAATGTGTGCAATTTTCTTTATCTTCATCACGAATGCACTTCATACTTCATCGTTGGTCGGTCGGTCGGTTGGTCGACGATGAAGCCTTAGCCTTTTTGGATTCACTGATGCTGACTCAGCAGCGAAATGAATATCTGTTTGCGGTTTCATTGCACTCTTCTAGTCTTCTCTCAGCCATTCATTATTACATTCTGCAACAGCCGATGCCAATCACAATCACATCCCATCTTTTTTTTTACTACAAGGTAGAGTAAACGCGAACCACTCGAAACATACTTACCAAACTTACTTAGTTAGATAGAACACGCCATCCAACATCCAACAAACAATCATTTTCGAAAATGTTATAATGATGCTCGCAGTTGAGAAGATGAAAAAAAATTCTCGCAAAAAAGTATTTTCTCGTTCATTATTGCTCCTTCGAAAGAAAAATCTTTTAAAGAGGTAGTAGTAGGTTGCAAAAAGATGTAAACCGTGTCTTGCTGGTCGCTGTAAAGGAGAGACGAGCCAGTTTCACAGAAACTACTGACGAGAGCGGACCAAACATTCTCTTGGTGCATTCCCAACGCCCCAGTGTACTTACTCCAAACGAAACAAATTCGTTCAATCTAATCATCGACTTTGTTCGACTGCTGTACTCACGCGAATTGTGTTTTGTGGTGATAACCCAACAACATTAGAAAAAATGGCTGCGACTGCTCCCACGCCTGCCCAACAGGAAGCTATTAATAAGGTAATGAGAATATCCTCTAGAGCAAAATAATAAATATAACTCACTCCAGCCACTTCCTTGGGGGCAAAATGAAGATTTCATTCATTCGATAGTAAAAAAAATTCATTGTTAAATTTTCTTGATTCCAGCTCAAGGAACAATTGGTTGACATTTCGTCATGGGATGAAACTCAACAAGACGCTTTCTTGCTTCGTTGGCTGAAGAGTGAGTGAACTTCAATATTTAATCTTGATTTCAAATGATCGAGCTCCTTCTGTCCCTAATTTTTCATGGGAACTATGAATGGTTTGATTTTCAGCGAGAGACATGGACGTGGAGAAAACGAAGCAGGGACTCATGGAGGTAATTTCCAACAGTCATAAAACGTTTTTACCTATAAAATCTTTTAAGAATTTAACGAGTACCCGCTTGACAACTTAATACTCGAGTACCTGTGAATCCTTTTCGGCCATTCATCTTCGTCATTTTCACATTCGATTTCTTCTAACTTTGTTTGCGTCAGACGTACAAGTGGCGGCAGGACAACAAGATCGACACCATTCTGACAGACTACACTCCGGATCCTGAACTTGTGAAGCTCTTCCCCTACCAAATCATTGGCTATGACAAGGAGAATTGTCCAAGTAAGAAAAAAGTTGTTATTGTCACTCATTTTTTTTGCAAGGAATCACTGTACAATTATTACACTGTATCTTATGTATCCATCTCGAACTGCAAATGCATTCATTTCATGATAGGAATTTCCATTCTTGTAAAAAATGCATCTCTCATCTGAAGCGCAGTCAAAGGACGAATAACCAGTTTTTGTGAATCCTATAGTAGTCGTGCTCAGCATTAAAACAAAAATAGGCACCGACACTTTTGGCGACTAATAATTTCTCTAGATTTCTGTACTTTTCCTACTTACTTACTTCCCCTGCCAAAAACCTTACCTAGCTCAAATCTTCCTTTTGCATACTTTCACATCGAATCAACCCGTCCTCATTCCTCATCATTCGTTGTGCACTATTCGCATTTTTAATATTCATCATAATCATAATCGCTTCTCCTAATGTCACATATCATCATCATCCACTACTACTAGACATCATCAACTTCAGTCAGCCATTGTTTCTCATTTTTTTCGACAGGAATGTTTTTTTCCTACTTCAAAAATTACTCACTCGTTTCGTGATTTATTCCTTCACGTCCATTTCGTTACGACCACTACCATTTTCATTAAGCCATTATTACGTGGAATAATGCGTTCGTTCGGAAGCGTGCAATTTCCTGATTGACTGTGTGTTGATTTCCCCTCAAAAATCTATATTCCTCCTTGAGCATGTTGCTAGTAGCAACTGGCTACACACTTGAAACTTTAAACATGTCCAACTTTACAAAGATAAATATTTCTCATGTTCATTGTAATAAATAAGCCGCAATGCTTACTTACTTACTTAATGCTATTAAAGCAAAAGTGCAGGAATGAATTTTTTCGTTCGTTTGTTTCTTCAAGGCGATAAGAATTTTTTAAAAAATCAAGCATTTTTTCCCTTCTTGGACTAAAAGATTTTACGCCTACTTTGACTCTATCCATCTACCGCTTGAAAGCGAACGAAAAATCTCTTTCATTAAGTAGTTTCCGCACACTGCGGTGAGGAATAAAAATGAAATGACATATGTTCAGAAATAAGTAGCAGCAGTAGTACCTTTTACTCAAGAATCTGAGGAGTTTTTTCAAACATTTTCAAAGTGTATTTTAAGGTACTATAGTTAGTTTGTTGGATTGCGGTGCAACTCATTCAGCATGTACTTGCTCAGTGAGATGATTTCTATGTCATGATTCGATCCTTTGCAAACTGCTCAGGCTTACCTTACACAATTCACATGATTAGTTACAGCAAAAAGCACTGATGTCGATTGTTTTATGGGGCATACTTGGTGTAATCGACGCTTTAAGTAGTTATAGTTAAAGAGCAGTGTTGGCTCTGGCTCGAAGATATCCATCCATATACCACAAAAACCTCTCGTGCTTCGCGATGATTTCAAATCATAATGTTCTCATGATCGCCATCCATTTCTAAAGTCTGAAGGAAAATTCCCCCTAGAGTGATTTCAGAAAATTATGATTTTTTTTTGTTTCATCTTATTTTTCCAAAACGTATTAAAGTAGCAGGATTACAGTAATAATTTTCCTGCAATTGATCAAAAAAACGAGAGATGTGAATTTTTGGAGTATCGAGAATCATTGGGACGGTTGCGACATAATCACGCATTATGCATTATAAAAAAATCCTTTGGTTTTAGTACGCCTACCATGAGTCACCTACTTCGTCATTACTGAAACAGCTCAACTGTGCATGGTATTGAAGATAAGGATTTGAAATGCAGTTGTTTTGTAATTGAGGTTGACACATTTTTGTTAGGAGTTTACAATTATTAATATTACAAAATTCTGAAAATTTTTTTCGTATGCAACTAAATTTTTACGCTTAAAATTGCACATTTGGCTCAGAAGAAAAAAATCAAGAATCAAGATGCTCATGAATGATTATGATTGCGTTATTAGTCGCAGTTGGCCATGCACTTTAAAAAAAATCTGTTGCTCAATGCTCAACCATCCATCTTAATTTGCAGTCTTGATCCACGACGTCCAGAGACACAATCCCAAGAAGATTATTGATAAGTATGGAAAGGAAACTTTGGTGAAGTTTGCTGACTACAATATTGAAAAGATTGCTCAAGCTTGCCGTGAGAAGAACGTGCAGCAAATTTTCATCATTATTGACGCCAAGAAATTCACCTTCAAACAGCTTACGGCTCCTGGAGGTAAAGAGAAAATCTCTCTGCTGATATAATAATTACAAGTGTAATACAAACTGATGTGGAAAGGAGGAATTGCTCAAGACTTTTTATATAACAATGATCACGTAATAATCTCTCTCGTAGCAACTGAGTTGGCTCTGGATGAGGTGAAACGCTTGGAACAACATTACCCCGACGGATTGAAGCAACTCGTGGTTGTCAATGGTAAAGGGAAAAAAGAATGTGATGATTACGATAAATTTTTCATGCGTGGTTATGAGCACCCAGTGATTTTAATGCTTGATTGTCAATTAATTAGCTCCTAAGGTTGCCAAGTTGGCCTATAAGATTGTCAAGCCCTTCGTCAACGAGAACACCATCAAGCGGGTCAAGCTCTTCCCCAAGTGCAATGCTAAGGTGGCGAAATACCTCGAGCAATACATTGCTCCCGACCAGTTGCCAGAGAAATATGGTGGCACCAAGAAAGTCGGAGAGGTAGGCAATTCTAACCGAACTCCAAACCATAGCAATTGTACACTTGAAAATTCCTTGGAAACACTGCTGTTATTTTGCAAAATAATTTACTAGGCTGGCGATAAGGCCATGTTGGATGACGATGAGGACATCAGCGGAAACCCAGAGGATTTGGAAGACGTGGAGGACATGGTCGAAGCCAAGGTCGCTGCAGGAAAGGTAACAAAACTAATTCACCATTTTGAATTTCCATGAGTCTGTATTTCCTCGAAGCCTTTTCGATTGAATTCAACCAAGTATATATATTTATTTCGTGGTTTAACTTAGAAACTGAAATTGGAGTACCAAATCGACCAGCCACAAACTCAAATCTGGTAAGCCACAGAGCATAATACTACAAATTCCTAGACATGCATAAGAACTTCCTGAAAGTTTTGCGTTGCTTGACTAGGTAATTGATTCTTATGTTTCCCCCTAATAGCTGGAGCTTCCAGACCGACGATCGTGAAATTGGGTTTTCTGTCTACCTCGGTGAGAAAGAGGAGATCATCGTTCCCTACCAGAAGTTTGGCTCTCTCTCTTTGCAAAACAGCTCAATCACTTGCGAGAAGGCAGGAAAATGTAAGAACTCATCATTATTGAAATGCATACCGTAAACATTATAAGTATTTCCGTAATCCGATATCCATAATTAAGACCTCTCGCATTAACAACCGATTACGCGAGATGAATCATGATTACGATTACTCACTTTCCTCCATCGGGTTGAATTCCCCTGGCTTGAGCAAAAACTTGTCATTAGCGAAAATATACACATCGCTATCACTACTACCACGGTTGAAATTACCCTTAAATCTTTCTAATGAGCAAATGAATTCGAGAGAAACAAATAGTTCAAATAGATAGTACCTACTAACTATAAGTACTTATTCCCTCTCCATCATCCTTTCGTTGCACACACATTCATTATAAATTTTTTCCTCGCAAAGGTTTTTGATTATAAAATCCATCCTATTTCTCATTTTTTAGACACGCTCTGCTTCAACAACAAAGAGAATCGCTTCCGTTCAACCACGTTGAGTTATATGGTGAGCATCTTCCCCCCTGGCACTGCGGACGATGATGAGTGAACTTATTCTAACTACCACCACCCTGAGTAACACGATGGTAGCCTAGAAAAGAAATAACATTCACCATTTTTTGGGGGTTCATTTTATTGCAAAACCACAGCATTCTTCTCAAATCCTCATCATTTACTACTCCACTCGCAATTACATTTTTAAAAGCTATATTTTTTTGTGGCTCATTCAATCCAAATTCCCGACGGTGAAAATAATGCAGGGAGCTCTTTCGTTTTGTTATTATGTATGGTACTCCAAAAAAACAGCAATTTTTTCTCTCTTTCTCGATGCTTCTGCTTCTGATGTCTTGCCTGTCGGAGATGACTAATGATATATATCATTGTGTAATTTCTTATGCATCTCATGCATCTCTCGGAATCTTTTTTTTCCACCTTTAATCCGACGGAATTTTCAAGCGATCATCGGCATTAGCCTTAAAAAATCAAGAGTGAAATAAAAAACAGAAAGCTCCTTGCTCGATTTACCATATAAAAGATTGTATTATTTTTTTTGAAGTAAGTAAATGTGAACTACATGCTATTCCTTTTTAACTATCTTTACTCCCCTTCGTTTAAATTGGACAGGTAAATTGTGATACGAAATGAAAGAAAAAATGCACCAAAACCAAAACTACTCTTATAGATTACATACTTCTCCCAATGAGCAACGATGAAACGAGAATGGTCAGTTTTAAAAATGTGATAGTTTTGTAAATGTTGTCAGTATTTCAAGTCAAAATTCTTTTTAGTCTGCTGTGCAACACTGTCAAGACAAAAAAAAAATGATAATGATGATGAGTCAGTCAGTCAGTCAATCTCATGACGTGATTTTTTTCTCCCTTTTTGAAGATACCAACCATATCATACTTATTTGAATTCGTGTTTTTTACATATGTGGTTATACAATAGTCATGTTCTGTTCTACTAGATACTATTACTACTGCAACTGCATCTATTTCGCGAGAAGATTGAAATTGTGAATTTTCAGGCTAAATACGGCTACTGTTGCGTTTTTCGATGATGATGATTCTGAATATGAAATATATATATTTTTTGTAGAACGGTGAAGGGTTTTAAAAAAATGAAAATAAAAACTTTACAATTTTTTTTCTTTTTTAAAATAATTTTTTTTGCTCTTAATTCTGCATTGAGGAATCTGCTCGTTTGTTGTTTATTACTGGCGCTTAGACACGTTCACAGGGACGTGATCATACTGTACAAAAAAGAGGACGCCTGGCTTGTACTTAATCAACGTATCGTGCCTCATCTCGAATCTGAACTCCTTGAGGATGTGCACGAAGGCGTACTTGAGTGCCTCCACGGCGAACCGCATTCCGATGCCTAGGGAGGAGGTGTTGAAAAGAGTTAATTGAAAAATCATTTTTTAGAAAAAAGTTAGAACTTATTAATGAATTTAAGCTTACAATTCCTCGGCCCCGTCCCGAATGTCATGAATGCATAAGGGTGAAGTTTGCTCTTATTCTCGGGGAGAAACCGTTCTGGTTTAAAGGTGTCAGCATCTGGAAACTCCTTCTCGTTCCTGTGCACTGCCCACGCAGGAATCATGATCATGGTTCCTTTGGAGATTTTGAGAGAGCCGTGCTCCCAATCTTTCGTGCAAATCCTCTCTGGTCGGATGAATGGGGGCACTAGCCTCATTGTCTCGTGAAGACACGCATTCAAGTATGGCATCTCTCCCAAATTCTCGAATTTTATTTGTCCCCTGTGGGTCTCTAGAAAATTGTCAATTTCCTCTTGGAGCTTTTCTTGCACCTCGGGATGCTCGCAGATGTAATAAACTAGCATCGTGGAGATTGTCTTCATTGCGTCGTACCCAGCAATAATGAAATTGAATGCTTGGGCGACAATCGTCCTCTCCGTGATTCCCAATTTTTTGTAGTCTGGAGAACCAGTTTTACTTATCAGTTCATTGAGTAGGTCAGCAAAGTCGTTGTTCTTCTGCCCTGTTGCCCGGCGCTCGGAGAGGACGTTGCGGAATATTGCGCCGACCTTATTTGTCGCATCAGATTCCAATGTTGGAGCAAGGCGTACGAGGAAAGGGAAGGTCACTGTGGGGAAATTAATGAGCTCGTAGGTTAACAAAACAATCCCGGCACTATAGTTTATATAGTAACCAACTTACTTGATAAGGTGTATAGCCAATTGAATTCTGCGTCTTGTCCAGAGATATCCCTGAACATCTTCAAGATTTGATTGTTAGGATTAAGGTGGTCGTCAATTTTGATACCGAAAGCGGATCGGAAGCTGAGATCCAGGTAGAGCGCCTCGAACTTCCTAAATATTTATCATTTATCACATACAAGTAAAATATGAAGGTGGGTATTGGTTCAGCCTACTTATAGTTAATCCTGTATTCATGGAGCATCCATCCGCTACGCAACTCACCTGTCAATTTCAATTTTAGCGAATCCGACATCCTTATTAAAATTACATTCAGCTCGTACGCTTGTACAGAAATCCAGGATAGCGTCTCTCATCGGCTCGCTCAGAGTTTTGATCTTGCCCATCGTGAAGAAGGGAGTCATTGGGGTTCTTACTCCCTTCCATTTATCGTCTGGGGAAATGGCAATGACACGCCCATAATTAAATAATAAATCAGGTACTTGGAATAGCAAATGCCAGATTTATCATAAAGAATGTACGAGTGTTTACATGGAAGAAAATCCATCATCTCGTTCACTTGTTCATCCCCCAGATCAATGGGTCTGCGATCTCGAAAGTGGTCCGCGTCTTTGACTAGAATCAAGCGAATGAGATCCGGATCACAAACGCAAACCACGGGCTTTCTTCCTTCGTATAGCTGTCATAAAATATGCATCAATTTCCAGTTAATATAGAATTCCATTTTTTAGTTCAAGGAGGTACTGGATAAAACAAAACTGGATTTCAAGTTACCCCAAAAACACTACCGTACGTTCTGTACCGGTCAATGTCCTCGAAGTGCTGGATTTTTTTGTGAAGATCCGGTGTGCTACCGAGCAAGAATGAACGTTTCACCACTGGAATATTCATCTTTTCCAGGGATCCGTAGTTCCATCTTGCGTTAATAGTTAAGGCCAGCGCCAAGACGGCAAGAAGAAATAAAAGCCCTATCAGTATCATTTTGACAAACAATTAAGGCTTGGATTCACTGACTGGATGACATCGACTAATTTTCTCCGAGTGATTGTGATAAGTAGTCCTTTTCAATGACAGCAGTAACTGAAAACTAATGAATCTAGTTGAGATTTTTTTTGCAACATTTGTACTCGTTTTACGATCCTGATAAACTGATAAGCTTCTCGATTTCTCTCTCTGAGAGTAATAATGACGTGATTTAGAGATAAAAAATTTTTTGAGTGAAGGCATGATTCAAACGGGTGTAATGATTTCATCCAGCATCATTGACATTTGGATTTCGTCATCAACATTAAAGTTGCAACTCTGCACCACTAACCTAACCTAAGCGAAGCAAAGCACTTAACCCAACCTAAGCGGAGCAAGGCATGTAACCCAACCTAGGCGGACCAAAGCACGCAACCCAACCTAAGCGGAGCAAAGCATGTAACCCAA
>JAHZNH010002064.1:0-65439 GCA_027744355.1 Tyrannoseira gladiata | reverse complement strand
ATTGCGCTGAGAGGGTTTTGCTTGCGATTGTGCCAGGAAAGGAAAATTAAAGGACGCAAGTAATGAAAATGAGTAGCGTAGCAGCAGTCTAATTTGTGCTTTTTTCCCGTCGTACTCATTACTCATGTGGAATAAAACAATGAGGCATAAAGTAAGGTCTAAACTTTAAAAAAAAACTTTGTCTGAAGTGTGTATTGCATACTTACTACATGCATTTGCTTCTATCTACTTACCATATCTATATTCACTCATCTCATTCCATCATCATCACTACCACGGGGATGATGATTATGAAGATGAGTAAAATAATTGCGAGTGGTGTAAAAAGGTAAAGAGAAACAAATTATTATAAAAATGCCAAAAAATAACTAACCAGCACTAACTACGAAGTACATATAAATACATGCTCAAAGTGAGGGGAAATGAATAAGTGAGAAATAGCAATCATAATAATAATTATTATTATCATTCGTTCGTTCGTGTATATATTTAAAATCTGCGAAAGGATTGGTAGTAATAGTAGGACAATCTAGTAGCTCAGCATATAAAGTCTACATTCTACATTTCTGGGTATTAAATCAATCGACTCAAGCTCCTTTTTTGGTAGATATGATCTCCTACAAAACTCTTACCTAAATCGACCTGTTTTTCTCAAATGGGAGAACATTTCCCCGCCGGGGATATACTCTAGTACCATGTATAGATTGGAATTGTCCTGTAATAGGTTCACACAAAAAACAAGATTTCCAAATTAGAGAAAGTGCAGAGGCACGAGGAGTCACAGCATACCTAAATCTTCCAAGTTTGCGAAGATGGGAAAACATTTCACCGCCATTTACGTAATCCATCAGCATATACAAGTTCGTCGAGTCCTACACAAATGAAATGTCTCAACAACTAAAACTGTTACCTCTTACTTTGTCTCAATATTCTCATGGGAATGTTGAGACTAAGCAAGAGCAACACAAAAAGGCAAATATATATCTTTTCCTCAAATTTCACTGTTAAGGATGGTTAAGTTTTAAAAAATGGAGAATTTCATTAGGCTCTTGTCTTCCAACACGATGATTAACAGGTCAAGGATAAGTATGTATTGATTATGAATATAGTATATTGAATAGTTTTTGATTAAATGGAGCAACAAAGCTCCGAATGGATCGACCAATAAAATTTCCAAAGAGTAAAAAAAATCACATGATGCCCCGTAAACTCAACTATCACTTAATAAGTGATTCCAAAACTCATCTTGATAACCAAACAATAAAAAAATCTTACCGGGGATGGATTTCGCCATTTCTCCTCGAATTCTTCCTTCGCCTTTTCCAACCACTCCCGCACTACAAGAGAGAATGAAATCCAACGTTAGATTTAGATTGCAATACTACTACGCGGCGTGGAGAGAGTGCTTAGCCTCTACATTAAAAAAGACTGGCAGAAAAAAATGAAAACAAAAACCACAAATGAATTTTCTGTACAGTAAAAAAATCAATTTACCAGAAGAAGTTTGACTAGGAAATATTGTATATACATATAGTAGTTTTGTTTTGTGTGGATAATTCAGCGATAAATAGTATGTCTACATGTTTTGGTGTTAATATTATTGATTGTTGCAGTTGCTGATTAAGTATTTCAAACAGAAAAGCTTTTGAGTAAATAAACATAAGGGAGATTAAATAGTTGCAGTTGCTTTTGCGTTTTGCCGCCGTTTGCGCAAATCATCCACCTTATGTGTTTTTTGGTAGAACCGATATCACCTATTAGTGTTATGGAAGGAGGATTTCATAGGATGGAATGTGCGCACGCGTGTAGAGTTCTTTTTTAAGAAAAAATGAGGAGCAGAAAGATAAGTAGAAAAGTTAATAGATAGGTGTTACGGAATACAAGATTCCTCAGCTGACGTGAGTGAATGGAAGAGTTACTGAGAAAGAACATTATTAGATATTATTAATGCATTACTCGGTGTATATGGGGATGAATGAAGTATTCAGTAATTGCAGATGATTTGATATAATGGATTGGAACGGTCTCCGTTTCAGTTCCAAGAATGAAAAGGTGAATTAGTTATATGTACCCATAATTTGTTTTTTAAAGGTTATCATGATCTCCAATGATATTTTTTTCCGTTGCGAGAAAACACACCAACCACAAGTGAAGTGACAACTGGAGTAGTAGTAGTCTTGTGTGGGATGCGAAATCAAGTCAACTTCAAAATGTCGGAAGGAAGTGTGTTTGTACTACATATAAAAATTGTTAGCATCATTATTATCATCACCTCCAGCACGGACAATCACTCTCGTCATATTTCACGGATTCGCTCGTGGGTCCAATTCATGAGTCCGAGTCGGGAGTCGCGGCACGACTCTGACTATCACTCTAGCACAGTCATAGTAGTAAATACTATACCACGGTAAAAGCAGTCATTTGTCACATCACAACCGCGTTACGGAACAAGATAAAAGTATGGCAGGAGGAGCGGCGTATCGTGTCGCCTCTTCTCGAGTCATTCGAATGTCTAGACTAACACTGGGAAATGTCCTTCTTCCCATTTCCTTTTATCTAAATTAATTTCCAATGCAATTAGACTATGTACGTACGTATCCCGTACTTTCCCACTCACTCATCAAATGAGCGTGTCAAACGGAAACGGAACGGAGCAAGAAAGAGCGAGAGAGAGAGAACTACTTATTTTTTTTATTCTACATTCAGCAAAACAACTGACAACTCAGCACACACACACATGAAAACGAAACAATTAGATAAAAGTACGTTTCTACGACTCCGCGTTCAATCTAGATTTACTGAAGCTTTTTCTACAAAAAAAGAACTTAATTGTTCCATATCACTACTTATGCTACCACCTCAAAGCCGTCGACATTCTCGTCGGAAGCAACTCTTTCGAAAAGAGATCACCCGATAAAATATCGGAATCAGAACTACATGAGATGTGTGACGATAGTGGAGCAGCTTCCATTATTTAAATTTACTAGAAGCAATTGGAAAAATCGATGGACGAACGATACGGAAGCATCAGAGGTGTAAAAAATACTGTCATGTAGATATGAATTCTTCCAAAAAAAACCTTTGTTCCAGCAGAGTCGCTTTCAAAGTTACCAACCAACCTAACCAACCACCTGCTAGCCCAGTAATGAGTTGAGAAGGACAATGATTCTTCGCGAATGGAATAAAACGTGGAATAAGTATACGAATACGGCGGCGCGGCGATGTGGTAGCAGAGCAAAATCTGGCAGAGTAGGAAAAATATGCCATTCATTTGATGGCACCACATAAGTATTATACGACTACCAACACCAACTACCTTCCTCCCTAATATAGAATGCTATTTTGTGGCTCTTTTTTTTGAAAAGGCTCTACTTTACTTTTTGCCAATGTTCGAAGTAAGTTGGGCACATTTACAATTCCTTCTTTTTCTCGCGTCTCCGCCTCTGCATAATTAGTACGATTTGTACTTTGTACAATTGGATTTCGATTGTACGCACACAAAATGAAAGACTGAGGCTCTGGGGTAAGAACAACAACTTGGCTATTAAATTCTTTTTTTGAAGAGGAGTACGCTCACCGACATGGTATGACATTAAGTACTTTCCCAATCTTTACCATATCCATTTTGTACGGCCTCTCACCCATTGAAAGTGCAGGGGTAGTAAAAAAAGAACTTTTCTTATGATGGCACAGGTTATGATCGATGCAAAAAATAAAAATGAAATCATGTATACCTCGTGCGATAAAGCCGCCGCGGTCGTTCCTTGTGTCATGTCGCATTTAGATCTGGTCGTTAAGTGAGTCTGACTAATCTGACTGGCTAAAAGAGATGACTTGTTTTGTTAGGTAGAGTCATCTCATCTCTTCGAGTGGGAAAATGCAAAAGTACTAATTCAAGCAATTTTTCCCCCTTCTTCCGCCAAGGCGGGCCAATCTTATGAATGACTTCTGTGAAAGGAAGAGACAGAAGGGAAATGATATTTTTCTGTAATCCAATCAATCACTCACTTTCCGCTCAAATCCAATCACCTCCACGTTTTATGAGAGGAGTCAGTACTCCGCAGAAAAAAAAAGATTTGCTTGATGGGAAGTAAGTAGGTGAGTGAGTGAGTGAATGAATGAGCGAGTGAGGATAATTCCTTTGAGCTTGAATTTGAAACTTTATGAGTCTAAAGTAAATCAGGAAACGGGAGGATTCAATAAGGAGGTATGGAATGTGATGATGCTCAATACGGCGTACTCGCTACCTAGACCTGCACCAATAGAGCCGTTGTTACTCCAGCATTTTTTTTTTGGAAATGGTACGCCTTGATGCTTTCCAGAATTATGCGTGTTTTTCCTTACATAACATGTAAAATAACACTGATTTAATTTGAGCATCGCTGTACTCGGTGGGGACGGAACGTGGGCTAGGCTGGATTGTTCACGGCTCGGATTCCTAGAACCGATGATGATGATGATGATGGAACGGTTGTAATTTAGCCCGCAGGATGAAATTACGTATTTTAATTTAGTTTCCAGCTCCGGTCTCGCCACCACCATCGACGAGTAATAATAAACAAGTAACAGAACTTGCTTCCTCGTCGCAAATAAATAGCTCGTGTGTACAAACAAGAGTGAGTGAGGGTCCTTTCTGTCGAGCTCTCCTTCCCAATTTATTTGAAAGTGGCGAGATGCAAATACACACACATCAAAATCGACGTTTATTATGGGACCATAACCCTGCCTGAGTAATAAAGCAAGTGACTGAGTTTTTTTTGGGGCGAAGATGATGATGTTGGCTGGTTGATGGAGACGATGAGTACAGTGAGTAAACACCTCGTGCAAGTCTTTAATTTCACCTGTGCCTCTCGCATCCATCCACCCCATAAAAAGGCAGGTCTCGAGAATTTGTTGAGCGAGTGAATCTGGTGACGAGTTTCGTATAAAAATATTTATTTTATGGCTGACACGTCCCAATCCAGCCGATCGCGAGATGCGATTCGGTTCCTTAAATCCATTCTAAATTTAAAGCTTTTTGGGTCTCGCATGCCTACCACCAGAGCACACACGTCGTCGCACACGTTCGAGCACACCGGAGTGAGTAGGTGAGTAGGTATCGCAAGCGAGTATTTTATGACAGGGGGAAATTACCCAAGACATTTGATACTTATCTCGCGGAGATCATTTTCACGATCGTGGGATGCGGGCGGATGCACCTGCGGTAGTACTAGTGGATACTCAATACGAGAGTGACCTGTTGTGAAGATATCAGAAGAGATAGATTTTATGGAAAATAACAAATAACAGTAGCAGGTTCCCTACGACGCATAGAGCCACTAAAAAAGAAGTAAATATTTGTCATGCAAAAAGGAAAGTCATAAAATAACAGCGATCGGTCCATGGTAATGATCACCGATTGAGGAGGAGAGGGGAGATCTAGGGACTGTCATCTCATTTCTCCCCCAACTGATAAACATAAGTAATCATTTTGCCATTACTCTTTCCACAAAACATGATTTTAAATCATGAGCTAACGACTCTCCAAAATGGGCCTTGAGGAGGCAGCATCTCAAGAAAAAAGAAACGGAGAGCATGTGGTGGTGTGGAAGCTCCGCGTAAAAAAAATACTTGCCTACCTATTTAGATTATATTGCGTTGCTATATCTCGCACCACCATACCAGTCACCATGATTACAGAAAAGTGGTAATAAAAATAGAGAAATAAAAATTCTTTAAATGGCACGTCCCACTCCCCCACATACACGCGTCGAATCATTATTGTCAGACCTGGTCCGACCAGGGCATGCCAGACGAAACCAGACCACCGTCAGTCAGCAATGTTCTTAGTTGGGTGAAGTGTACATTAAATACTTGGATGCTGGAGTAGAAGAATTAGTATGTTGTTCTTGTGAAAACAATAAAACTCTCTGTCGTTTATTTTGCAATCCATCCAAGAAAAGGGGAAGATGATGGCAAAGCACTAGTAGCAACTCTTGCTTCATTATCATGATTGCAAGATCCCCTCCTAAAAATTCCTTAAGACCCATTAGCAATATGAGGGTTTAAGCTGATGTTCCAAGTTTTTGAGGAAGTAAGTAAGTAGTTCTCCGCGAGGGGAACTTAAGCACTAATCGGAAAGCTTCGTTCTATTTTCCTTTAAAAGTGTTTTTTAGCAGAGATGGGAGTGCTTTTCCAGTCCGGAAATTATTTCCTTCCTTGAGAGGTAATTCCTCTAATTGCACAAATTGCCTCGGTGGAAGTAAGGTGACATTCTACAGGAAGCGCCTCCCGTCCTCCTCAGCGAGGACCGGAGTAGGTAAGTAAGTATGTACTTATGTTTCGTATTATTACATCCCATTTATTATAAATCTCTGACTCATTCATTCGATCTTTCCTGATCGGGAGAACTACTACCCACTTACTAGAGAGGAGGCAAAAATGGAAGACCCTTATAGAATCACCTGTCGCAGTGTGCTAACCCCAGCTCTCTTCCTGTACTTATTTTTTGAGTCGTGGAACCCTGAGCAAAGATAACTGCGCCTTTTTTTGTTGGAAACTTCGAGCTAGATCCTTTTCAGAAAAATCTTATTTTCGGGAGGATGGCCAGGCAACTTCTTCTGCTCATCCGACTGCTCGTAAGGCCCATGAAATCGAATTCTTCTTCAGGAAAGAAATAATAATAACAAAAGTGATTGATTCTATTTTGGAATTACAGTGATTCATCCTTTCTACTGGAGGACTGGGCAACGTCAGAGCTCTAAAAATAAGGCATTTTGGATAGGGCCATTACTTCATATGTTTTTAGAGGAATGTTGGCACTATCTACCTCCGGCTGGGATAATTTTTTTTCTGACCTCCTGGCCTAAGCCCATGCATTCAAGGTTTGATGCGGTCAAGCACTATTTACACTTTTTTTCCAGGCTTTTACTCCTGCGGTGCATTACACATTTACAATTAAATAGATTAGGCTCCGCCACAAAGCATCAAGACCGCCTAAGACGGATTCTGTCACCAGAAAAAGGAGAAAAAAACCATGAGGAGACTGTGGTCATTTGGGTCAGGAATGCAGTTGAGATGCTTACATTCATCCTATTTTCTTTTGCAATCATAAAGTATTACGTAAGTATTCACGAGGTCGTGCTTCACAAAGCAATGCCACTAGTACTTATACGGCACAAGTCATTCAAGCACATATATTTCTTATTTTAATCAATCCCATCAACCAATCCAAGGCGAATCGGCCTCAAACCATGATTATGTGTGTTTTTTTTCCTAATCCTATGCTCCGATATTTCAGACTCTGACTACCTCAAGCCTAGCGTGTATCATACTTACTTACTTCCGACCGAGGAATGAATGTACTTGAATGAGTGAGTGAGTAAGTAACATCAGCGATGCGTGCTTTCTCCCTTATCCCTTCGCTTTATTTTGGAGCCGTGCCTCGCCCCAAAGAATGGTCCGTGCTCTAAAAAGCCAAGCTAGCAAAAACCTGAGTAGTCATAATGGTATCTGATTACGCTGAAGAAGACGATGGATGGCTAGATGACATTTACGCAAGGAAGATAGCAACGCACCACTTCCAAAAGAAAGTACTTATATAGGCAAAGTACATAAGTACGTACGTACATTGTATTATTATTATTCTTCTTCTTATGTTCTTATTTACTCACTCAGCTCCTTCTTCTTCTGTGACAACAATAGCATTCCGAAAAAATGCGATATTACTCCTTCTCTCAGCACTTTTTCCCAAAGACAATGATTCTCTGATTCCACGTAATAATGTATGACGTGCTATTCCACCTTGGAGAGTTCCAGGAGAGTTGCGAGTGTTTATTCACGTCTCGATTTCAAAGAATATTTTCCTATTCCCCTTTTCCCAGCCACTCGCTCGGAAAAATTCTCCGTGAGTCTAGAAATATATATCACAGTTACTGGGAAGGCAGGTAGGCTGGCTCAAAGGAGCTACGATGATGAAGTTACCTACGCTTCAGTAAATAGATTGGGAAAGCGTGTCATTCAACGGACCCTCTCCTTTTTCTTGACATAAAAGGAAAAATCAGTTGAAAGTTATGCACACGTGAGGTGATGTGATGCCACTCATAATATTCGGGGTGCCATGGTTTCACCAGTAGGAATTCCGATACAGATATGTCATCAGAAATTTAGGTTTATGGTCATGCACTCAAATTACTTATAGGATACTAATAATAGTTTTCCGCAAATGTCAAAGTATTAAGTTAGTTCAATTTAGTTATGTGGGCAGCAAGTACCTACTTAAGTATTCGTTTGTCCAGTCAGGCAGTCTAGAGGAAACTGTTCAGTCTTGTAATTAATTACTCATACCGTGGTAAGTAGAATCTCAGCGTTTTCGTAAATCATCATTCCAAAAAAATAAGTACTTGTGTATTTACGCCATAATTTCAGACTTGTCTTCTTATTCCTGAGAATGGGTACACATATCTAACGCGGGAACTTATGAAGAAAACCACGATGGATGAGAACTTATTTCTACAAACTGATTAAGCGCATCCAACATCCTCGTTTATAATTCAGAGCGTCGCACGTGGCACACAAGAATGTGGTGTGGTGCGACGCGACGCGCCACTATGAAAAATGCATAATCAGAATTTCGAAAAGCAAGTCCACCTTGGTTTGGCCATCATCGCCGATCATTTGCTACACCTTACTTATCTTGTCGACCGTCCTTTTAGAAAACACCATGACAATATGTAGCTTCTCACAAAAAATAATATTAAACTACGTACGAGTAGATAATTAGTTAAGAACATAAATAAAAGTTTTTTTCGAGAGCTAACTAACTAACTACCTTCTACCTTTAAGACTACAGAATTGGATACCTACAATTAACTAGGTTATTGCTGCTACTGCCGTGAATAATAACTTCGGTCAAATCCTCATCAGATTTTCCATCGTCGTCGTACTGCATATTTTTAATCTTTCGATTCCGAACTACCACTGAAGCACAGACACTTTAAGCAGAATTTCTTTGAGAAAAATAAATAAATACACAGAGGAACAAAAAATTTTCGTTATCACCAAAGAGACTAGGGAAAAAACACGGAAGTTGACTCCCAGACATACACAGAATAGCAGTAGAACTGCACTTAACACACATGCTAGAGAGGAAAAAAACTCGGGGAAAAATTATTGGATTTTTTTACAGATGGGCTTACATATTCCAAACAAGCAGTTAAATATCACAACTTTAGATACAAATGAGCATTTTTACTGGGGGAGTACAAAAGCCAGACTGAGCATTGAGGAGAAGTTGCACTACTTACGTGAGAAAAATAAACTCATAAAAAATCGGTTTGAGAGGACTCATCACAATGCACACGGTAAAATAAAATCCACGAAAGCTTGTTGAATGAATGAAACAATGGGTAATTGAAAAGACATATAAAATCATGAAAATCACTGGGCTGGGGTTACAAACAAGGCGATGGAATAATGAAAGGAATGAAATAACATAAACTGGAATTCACAACAGATCAGTGGTTCAGTTCGATTTTTTGAAAATTTGATGTTTTTAGTGATTTTATTGTTTGAGAGACTTCAGCCGAAGTATTAAAGAAAGAAACGAGGAGTAGTAGAGTATTTAGTAGAAATATTGGTAGTATAATAGTACTTGGTAGTAGTAGTGGCTAGTTATTTTGAGACTGTCTTGAGCAGCAGCAGTAGTAGTAGTAGTAATAATGATAATATACATAGTACTCATCTATTTATATAACCAGCTAAGAACTAAAATCAAGAAACCAAATCAAAAACGAAACTGATTTTCCAAGAATAACGATAAGTTCTGAATAAAAACTTTTACTTACTGTTAGTAGATATCACTGATTGTGCTACACCGTGAAAGAGCATTAAAAAAAACTTCCCCGCAATGTATAGTAGTTATCACTTCTACTCAAATCATTTCTAATTGGCTCTAAGAACGAACGACTCTAATTTTCCCCGTGGAAACTTTCTTCCTCACAAGTAAAGTGAATCCATTGTGCAAAAAAAAGTTTGAGGAGTCGGCCATTCTTCACACTAAATATGCCTTTTAGTGAATTGCAATTGCGCGAGGAGGAGGATTTGTGTAATCAATTATTCCACAGACTTCCCCACTGACACTGGCTCGATTGTGCGGAAGGTATTTAAACTTGGGGTAGTCAGAGATGAAGAGAAAAACTTGAAGAAACTTTAAGGGTATGGCAAATCTACTCATTTTTTGGGAGCAAATATATTATTCTCCAATTTTTCGCATGAGAAGATGCGACACAATCTTTTTCATATTCTTGCACCGTAAAATCACTTTACTTAATAATACGACTATGACTTGGACGGAAATGTTTGCTCCCTACCTACTCATAAACTATAATGGCTACATACTTCTATAATAGTATTGTCTAAGATGTGGATCACTTCTGGAAAGAAATGTCAAGATATAGTAATATAATTATGTGATGTTTCCTAAATGTATGTTTGCCGCCATCAGTAAATTCCGCGAAACACGATGACTCTTAGTACAAGGTAAAAAAATGTATTGAAAGATAGAGAGAGAGAGAGAGAGGGTGCGGTTTTGTTGCGGTAATGAGAGAAAATAAATGTTTTCCAGCTGGAAACCATCTAAGTGTCGCAGGCAAAGACATCTCATGTTTCTTTTTTCATCTCATCATTTCATATCATTCCCTGTTTAATTTTCCATTCATTCCACTGAATACAAAACAAGACAGACTCAGAGTCATTGAATTCAATAAAGCACGTGTTATCATCATCATCATCATTATCGCACAAAGACATGAAAAGCCCACGCGAAGGAGATGGCTGTCATGTTGCTAGTAGTAACAATCTCTGATTAAAAGGAAGGACCCTTCCCCAAGAGGTTAGAGGCTTATTAAGACACAATGCAGTGAGATTTGGAATCGTCATAAGTTCTTTACATTCAGAAGTGAAGCAGTGTTTCTGGATTTTAAAAGAGATTGTCAGTGTAAAGCAAAAGTGTGAGTTGACTATTATTGAATGAATGCAGTGCTGGAACTGATTTTCTTATTAGTGGTTGATAAGTAAATGGGAAGAGTTTGAATTCAAACGAGGAAAAAAACAATCGTGGACATTAGAACTCGGAGAGAAAACATTCAAGACTCGGGATTCGGACAGTATTACATTGGACTCACATGCAAGTTTCAAAAGAGTATTATTCAGATGAAAACTTACTAGTGCATAGTTGCTCTGCACATAGTGCTATTAAACCAAGAAGACCGAGTGAAAACTTTCTTAGCTCTCTGCACATTACTTCTAAAGTAATTATCAAGAATTGCTTCAGAGATTCTCGTCTCCCGCTACATGTTCAAATTGTTGGGGTTCGTGATGGCGTTTGAGTGAATGGAACGCGAGCGAGCGTATTTAACACCAATTCGTAAAGTTAAGTGTTGATTAAAGTTAGAAGCTATGGTACCAGAGTAAACTCTATAAAAAATTGAAGAGAGAAACCGTCTGTTCGGATATTCAACTTCTTTTTTGATACAGAGAACCCAAAAAAAAGAAAAAAGTAGAGAAACTATGATAAAAAAGGAAGCAAGTGTGCAAAATTCTTGTCGGAAACAGAAACGTGAATAAATAATGCAAAAAAATATATATATAATAAATTGATAAATAGATACGTTCCTTATCAATAAATATTAATAAAAATATGTGGACGTAATTATTATATATAGATAAAGAATGAGCTGCTGCAACAGCCAAAATTGTACTAACCACTGTCTGGAGAACGCTGCACAGACTCGACTTTTTGAGCATACACAGGAAGAAAACACATGAAAAGAAAACAAAGGTGAGATATTTTTTCGCTGCTTTCCTAGTACGGAGATAAAGTTTCTTTTCCTGCTTAAGAAGATCTATCATCATTTCCTTTTGCTCGTTTCGTTGAATTGGATCGAATCGAAGGGAGATTGGATTTTTTGTTTTTGAATATAGAATTCGTACTTAGAAGAAGTTTAATTGGCTAAAAAAAGGGGGAAATCAAAGTAGAATTAGAGTGGATGAATAAATAAAGGGAGGCGATCAATCATTCCCCAACACTGGAAAAAGAACTTAAATGGGGTGGTGGGGGAACTGTCGAATCACCAAACTCCACTTTCAGTAGTAGTGGCCGGTGACGAACGAACCAGAAAAAAAAATCATAGAAGGGAACGAAACTTCAGGGAGAATTATGAATGGTAAGAGCATTTTTCGGGGGCAAAATAAGTACTATGTATTTTTACGGTAAAAATGGACTGGGGAATACAATAAAGTCAATATAAAAAAAAGGTTTTTTTTCAACGCAATTTCTAGTGGAATATTGAACTTGTTTCTGGAGGAGGATAAGAACAAACTCAACGGAGGAAACAGGGAGAGAGAGAGGTGACTTTAGTAAACAAGTATAGAGAGATAGATACACACATATATAACAAACACGATATATATATATATATATAAATATAAAAGTATCAGATCAGATCATTTTTTTTGTTTAGCTAGGATAATAATAAGTACATGTACAACAAAAAACGTTCATATATAAAAAAAAATATCTAGAGAGAGATAGATAGTCAACAGTCGATAGAGGAGAGGAACATAAAAAAACTAGAGATAAATATGATATTATGTATAAACGAAATGAGATGCAGAGAAAATAAAACAAAACTTTCACGATTCCATTTAACGTCGGCAGGCTTGAACAAAAAAATGCGCTAAGAATATAGTATACCGCGAGTTATTTACAGAACAAAATAGGAGTAAATCGCACTTAAACTGTTTCCCGATGAAGGCCAACTAACGAGACAGTCACGTAATAATAATGAAGAAAGAAATCATGAAAATCGTACTGGTTCTAGTAGTAAGTAGGTCTTTCCGTCTATTCAAGTCTTTAGCCTAGTGATGCGATGTGGAGATCGGACTAGATCAGTAAAAAAAAGTCGTGGATCGTGGATTGGATTGGATATCCCTGCCGTTATAGTAAATATTTATTTGTTTGGTTGGTTGGATCGAGGATCATATTAATGACGGCGACGATGGTGATGTTGTGATGGTGTAGAACTTATAGGTAGTATTTTTTTATATCATATCACAAGATCATAAACGGAGCTCCGCTCTCATTCTAATTTTCAGCCAGCTTGGAACTCAGGCAAAGGGAGAAGACAAAGGCTGGGATAAATTGAGTGAAGCCAGTGGAGAAAAATAAGGAGATGAGGGAGAAAGAGAGAGAGAGGAAACGCTGAATAAACAGGTATCGAAAGCCAGGAAAACAAGCGGACTATAGTTGTTTTTATGTGTGTTCGGCAATTAACAACAGCACGTCAGCGTTGCTTTGTAAAAAAAAGCTAGCTTTTTAGTAGTAGTTGTAGTTGTTCCAGTTTCCGCATCGTGATTACATAAGAGGAAGACCGTTGTCGTTGTTGACTCTATTTATTTATTTATTCTTTCCCATGGGTAGGGTGAAAGCTAATTATGGGAGGAAGGAGGAGAAGAAAAAAAATTAATACATGATTGCACGATATCCCTCCAATAAACTACTACGTTCCCCGGGAACTGTGGAGTTTTTCGATTTTACGAAAGTGACTTTTGTGCTCGCTAATCGTAAGTGCTTTTCTCCTGTCCTAGTCCCGTGGACAATATATTTTGGGGAAGTACTATTAAGTAGTACTAGATACGGATGGAAATGATTGTTGGGTAAGAGGAGGCTGAGGGCTGATAGGAGGGCGAAGAGGATGACAAACCCTGTCATTTGCATGACTGGAACGAGGAGGACTCAAAACACAGGTTCGTTGTGAGGATGTTGGTGATGATCACCATCATCATCGAAACTCCCCTTCGTTATGAATTACTTTCAATTTCGCTTTGATGAAAGTGATGAAGAGATGAAAGAGGGAGGCAGGGAGGGATACGGAGAGGAGAGAGCACGTTGATTATATTCACATGCATTGCAACAAACAACTCGATTACGATTTTCGGGCTCAAGGAGAAAATATAAAAAAAAGTTGTTCGTTTCAGTTTCTGCATGCATCACAGTTTTTTGATCAACAACGGCTCCAGCACAAAAGCCACCCATCATCACACGATAAAAGCTATATACATGGTCGTGATCATCATCATGATGATGAGGAGCAGGCAGCAGGAGCAAGATTTCATCAGATAGTTCCAGGGGAAATTTTCTTCCGGGAACTTTATGAGAAGAGAAATGGAGTTCTCAGCAACGGAACGGCATAAATAATACAGGCTTCACCTTCACCCACCACCATCCAAACTCTCGTGCGTGCAGGGAAGGAAGCAAAAAGAAGTAAGATGAAATATCATGTTGTAGTATTAAGTAGGAACTAGTGCTTTCTCTCTTTTCCATCTTTCTGCAGAGGTGGGGATGGGATGGTGGATCTCAACTCATCTCATTTCGCTAATGTTTTTCGCTCCTCACCACATAAAACGGACTTTTATGCGCATATTTATGAGCCCACTATTTAAAGAACAATAATGCATGCATGGAGTGATCCGTTGTTGTTTCAATATGCCTGGAGATTTATCGCTGCCTCTGTAATCAAATCCTTCTCTACCGACTAACCAACCACCTATACATCCATCCATCCATCCACCCGAACATCTTTGCCATTAAAATTCGTGAAAAACATTTAATTATTGGGAAGGGGCCTCCTCCTCTCTGCAAACAGTGGTTTTTTCCCCTTACCGAGAATCGGTTTGGTAAATCACGCTCCAATGCTCCTTGATTTGTTTTCCAATTCTCGCTACTTCGCGGTTCCGTGCACCCTTCAAGTATTCAAGTTCCACGTTATATTCAACTCGGCAGGAGGGATACTAACCAACCAATGCGCTGATTCATCGCGACAAATGTAATGTTACGTAAAGTTCTATTGTCATCTCCAATCTTATTCTGTATGGATGAAACCACGGAACCGACGGAACTTTTTTTGTATGGCCATGATCTCCTAAGATTAGATAGAGACTTGTAACGTAACGTGGTCACCCCAAGCAACACTCCGAGCTTCACTAGGATGGATAAAATGGATGGATGGATGGACATCGCCATCTTCAAAACTTTGCTCGTAAAAGATATTAAGAGAGCCGAAAATGTAACAATTCTTTTCCCCAAACTACCACCACCACTACTTTTCCTTTCAGTCGATACGAGCCAAGCCAGTGACGCATTCATCCTTTCCTTCAATGTTTCGATATGCCTTCGGGAAAGAATATTTATCTATCTATCTATCTAGGGGTGCTCCAAATACCAAAAGGTATAATCAGAGGTGCGTCATTTAAAAAAATGTGTATAATCATAGTCTGTCGCCTCTTTGAAATTTGCACTTGGCACATCTTGAAAAAAAAAGATGATAAAGTTCCTGCAGCCATCACCAGACAAACTCACTCCCTCGGCTTGTTGGGATGAAATACAGATTTTTTTTATTGTTTGTCTTGACGTTACTTTGACGTGGGTGCTGCCTTAGGTGTGTGTATCGAGCATATACGTATATTCTACAACGAATTCCTGAATTTGACGGAGGGACACCTTCGGCACTCCACAGAGTAATTTGAGGGTTGCGTGAAATTCTCCGAGAGAACCTAAGAAGAAATTCCTAACGCTTGGGATAATTTTAATCTCGAATTTTTCGCGTGTTCTCTCTCGAGTTCCCACTGAATAAGTAGATCATGCATCCTCCTTCTCAGGAATATGGAAACAGATGAAGATTTTTTAAAACGCTGGGCTCTATAGGGAGGAGGAGTAGGAGTGGCTCTCTCTAACCATTTTTTTTTCATTCCCCATCTTCCCCCCAAGCCCCTTTATCTATTTATAGTGGCTCATTCAATTAGAGCCGAAACCGAAAAAAAACATTTTGTCGTGTGTTTAGTGTATTCACACTCAGCACAAAACAATAATGAGTTTTGATAGTTTGCGCTCAAACAGAAATGAATTAGAGGCGTGGAGGTAGCAGAATCAGCAGAAAAACAAAGCAGCAGGATCTTTCATCTTTTTTTGCCACCGTAGCACACAGGTAGTTTTATTAGGTGGAGCATATTATATGTATTATATTTTTTACTTGAGTGGAGCTCCAGGTTTTTTTCTCAATATTTTATTACGCGATAACAAGGTCTTTACAGGGAGAAGTAAGTAGTAGTGGTGAAGTCAAGCCCGGGTCTAGTCAAATGAATAAGGATATTCCCAGCGGATATAAGAAAGTAATGTAATAAATTGGTGCTGTATAGATACAAAATATCAATTTCCTAGCCGCTCATGGCTTACTCTCAGCTTTAATTTGAAAGTAATGCAATAGATAGTGAAAGCGATAAGGGAAACTAAATGACTTGAGCGAGATCCGGCTTGGCTATGACTATGACCCGAGCCCAATTTCTGATGTGATGTGATATGAGAAGAGCCTGGAAAAGTGTTCTTCCTCCTCAGCTAGAGAGAGCATTATAGGGTGTTAGGAGCAGCAAATTGTTTTTTGGTTGCTTTTCCGTGTGGGAGAAATAAAAAGGAAATGTGTGATTTCTTCTATAGGAACTGAGGAACAAATCGAATTTTCTCCGCTTTCCCTTTGCCATTCCAAAGACTGAGAACAAGAACTAGCTCGGAAACGGATGTACACCATACCATCGTCGACGTCATCATCATGATCGCGATCACGATCATCATCATCGTCGTCGTCATTATCATCGAATTATTTCTGAAGGAAAAGTTTAATTGCGTATTTCTCAAAGGCGAAATGGTAACATTTGGCTGATTTACGGGAATAATGAGGAGGGAGGTGGAAACTTCGCGAGCTCTCCTCCGCTCCTCTAAACCGAGCAGTCAAATCAAGCATGGGCGTTCGATATCTGATAAAGGATCTCCGCAAAAACAATACTTTCTTCGGAGGAAAGTTTACTACTACTAAAAGGAATGTCACATGTTCTAACCAAACCACTTTAAAAAGAATCGGAGCTGCATTTGGAAATGAAAGTACGGAGCTTTGTGGATAACCGCCTCGAGGGAAAGGATTTGACTGCCCGAATTTATGATTCTCCGACAAATCCTACCGATTCGCCACTTGATTACTCTCGATACGTCTAGTAGTCAGTGTCAAGATCAATTTTTCCTTCCAGAATTACTTTCCTGATCCTCTTAATTCATGAACTCTTCGATCGAAAGCTTTGTAAGTTGTGGCAGGGATGTCAAAAATAAACCCATATTTCAAATGGGCAAAAGGTAGCGCAAGTCAAAACAATTACTGATCACGGTCCCATTTTCAAGTCTGGACCAATGCGATGAATAATACTAAAAAATGAACACGTAATCAAGTCGATAAGTCATTCTCGAAATATATGTAAAACTTTGTCTTATTTTATTCCCTACACCCAAAGTTAACCCCCCAAGAGGGAGGGTGATGTTAGGTTCAGTTGTTTCCTAGAAAATTAGAATATATATTCCTCCTAGTTTTGTCGTCGTCACTATCATCATCATGATTAGTTACTCACGGTATATTTTCCTTCCCTTCTCAGATGAGAGTAGTGTATTTAAGTATGAACTTCCAACTTTGTAAATAAATGACTACTACATGTCGTCTCACAAAATCTCTGTGTGAAATCCGTTTTAAAGAGAAAGAAGAAAAGAGCAATATTACCATTTTCAGCTGGATCTCCTTTCTTTGTTGCAGCATTTCCCATATTCGAGTGTCGCCCAGTTCACTTCTGGACGGACACGATGATCTACTAGCTGACGTGAAAAAAGTAATAAAGCTGGGTGAAGTGGATTAAAGTAGTCGGCGCGAAGAGATTCCCCTTTTTTCTTCCTCAGAAAACAACACTTATGCCTGAGCAGATAAGTAGGTATGCATACACATGTATTAAATTCTTTTTCCCCTTTCTCGTCGACGATCACGGCGACGTGCTCAAGTGTACGCTGGGAGCGCGACTGATCTGATCAGCAGCAGACTTGCAGGGAGAAAATGAAAAATGCCCTGGTATTACTGTATTCAAAATTTCCCTCTCTTTCCTTGAACAACGGGAGCGGGCGGGAAATACGAAATCTAATTGATTTCTATATACTCAGGCTGGGTTGACTTTGATGATGATTAACAATTTTTTATGGATCCGTGTCCCTCTGATCGGAAAGATTAGGTGGAGCACTGGGACTATATTCTCTCTCTCGAACAGTTTCTCTTACAGATCACTTGAGAATTTAGACGACGCTGCGGATTATTATTGAGTGAAGGGGATACTCTTCCAGATACTGGAGTGAAGTCACAACCAACCTATTTCTTCTCCGTTAAAAAATGTATAAAAAAAATCCTCTATTTTTTTGGGGGTAGGATGAAAGAGAATCAATCACTCGTACTCGTACTGGTCTGTCGGTACTGTACGGAGTACTTCAAACTGGAGAAAGTGGGGGTGGCTCACACAACAACAAGGAATGAATTCCCTCGTGAGAATAACAACAACCTTTTAATGACTTAGAATGGAGTGATGTGATGTGATGATGATGACTTGAGAGCGGCGTTGAAGTGTGGGGAAAATTTCTCAAGTCTAATCAAATTGGAGGAAAATAAAAACTTCGGAGAATGATGTCTGGAGACTGGAGTGTCCCTGTAAGTCATGTACCGTCATTAAGTACCATTCTTTCTTCTCTCGTTGGTTTGCGGCACCCTCAAAAAAAGGGAAAAATATGAGGGCCGTGTAGCTTCTCGATTATGCAGAAAATTGAATTTGTTACGGGCACTCGTGCCGGAGAAGGAGTGAGTGTTTCTGGGGGACATCGACACCACCACTAGGAGTAGTACCATGACCATGCGACCAACACGAGACTCAGGGAAGGGACATAAACACACGCTTGATTGACAATTCCATGAGGTTTTTGAGGTTGGATGGGGACGTGCAAGACGACTCTAGTGGGAAAGAAATTGGATTGGCGAGATGTGATGTGATGGGATGGGATCTGCTGGACTGAAGGGGCCATAAAAATTTACATTTTATTTTTTTGTGGGAAAATAATCCATCGAGTCAATCAAGGCGTGAAAAAGGAGAAAGAAGAGGAGGCTGTAAAGTACTGGTACACTGTTCCTGTGTTGGTGGTGATGATGATAGCTAGCGCACTGCAGTAAAAGCGGTACGAAGGTCATGGAATGTAATGTAATATCATCACGCGGAAATTACTACGGAATGAGTGAGTGAATGTGCTTCACAGCGGCTTAACAAGTCTAAATGGGCGCTAATGGTGGTGCTAATCCCCCATTACTATCTCATTAAGGGAGGGAGTTGCATAAATAGTTTTGCATAAAAATTCATGGGCTCCCCATATTTCTCCGAGGTGGACATAAGTATGCATAAATACATCCAATCCAAAGCCTCAGGATTGGCGCTTGCAGGCTTCGCAAACCATCATGAGAAGAAGAGAGGGATACTTAACGAACCGAATTTTATTGTTTTGAAGGAAGTTGTTGTTGTTGTTTCTTTCAATTGAACTCGGCTTACTTCTTACGAGATGAGCATGTGAGCGAGTGTTATTCTTTCCCTGTACTTATAATTCTAGTGATGGAAGAAGCAGGGCGAAATTTAGAAATGACTTAGGTGAAATATTCCCTTCTCCGATTACGACACCAGCCAGCTCTCACTAACGATCTGAAGGAAGAGTCGGGAATTTTGCGTTCAATAACTGAATCAATGAATGAATAGTGATGTGATGATGAACGTTAAACAATTATCTTCCCCTAATCCCTAGTATCACTGTCTGTACAAGCTCACAAAATAAAACCGAAATGGGTTCAAGGTTTCCTTTCTTTCTCAAGTCCTCTATATCGTCAGTATTTGATGAGGTCGGTCGGTCCAACTCCAGGAAGCCGATAACATACAAAATCACAAATTCATGACCAGACTGTTGCATAAGAATAACGAGGTGAACTGAACGCTGAAGTGTTTGCAAAAACCCCAAACACAATGGAGAGATAGTAAATTCTCCTTCAACGAGTGAACTAACAACGAGCACAAAACTCAATCAGTCAATCAATCAATGAGTCAGGCAATCCTTGTCCTTGTCTCCCTCTTGAACTTTTCCAAACAGCCAGATTGAATTGAATCCCACTTCCGGAAAAACCTCTCTGCTTTCTGGTCCAATCAGATCAGCAACTTCATCATCAAGAAATCAAACAACAGCTCTCAGTCCATTTCATTGTGCTGCGAGACGATTGATCATTTTGCACTTGTTCGCTCAAACTCATATTATCCCTCCTTTTCAGAGTTTCACCATGATTACGAAACCCCGAATGTCTCTTTCCCTTCCACTTTTAATTTCCTGTGCCGAAGAAAGCAATAAGAGCTTCTCCAATAAGATCAGTGGACCATTACGATATATATTTTTTTCACACACACGCACACACGAGGAGCCACGCACCAGAAAACATTGCAAAAACTAATAAATCCTCGCTCTTCACAAAAAAAACTACTTAATGGGTTTTTTTTATTACTCCACCTCAAAAACCAATCATAAAAATCATATGCACATTGAGTTATTGAACCTCTCGCTCAACAACAACAGCATGATTGTCATCCCCGGCTCACACTTCTTCTGACTCTCCACACTCCAAAAACAGCAAGAAAACAATATTTTTATAATCTGCTCCTTCCACAGTTCACATCTCTTCACGAGATGCAGTAGTTAAGTATTTGTCACAGTAAGAATCCCTTTAAACCGAACCAGCAACACTTTCATGTGCTCGGTTCTCTTCCGCGAGGAGAAATGCTTTTGGAGGGGAAACAACTCTATTTTTCTGGACTCCTCACTTCTTCACCCTAAAAATATTCTTCCCGAATCTATGCAATATTTCCCTGGGAAAAGGTGGCAAATATTCTCTCCAGAAATTTATGTGTGATGGAGGGAGGCTAGATTACTTATTCGCCTCGATTTTTCCTCCCTTCTTGTCCGATAAACTATGAAAATAAATTAAGCTGAAGCTTTCTACAAATAATAATATTTTTTTTCTCCTCCGTATTTTCTCTATTCTTCCTCTCAGCGATCACGGTAATTTCTAGCGGAGAACAGGAGTGAGCAGAGAGAGCACAACATTTGCAGTAAAATTTGTTTAAAGAACAGCAGCAACGCCATCAAAAAGCTAGATCTTCTCACATTCTGTGTGTGTTTCAGAAGATTACGTCCGTCCTCTACTTTCTTTCCTATCTTCACAAAAAAAATCCCTCATGGCAGAATGCGAGCTACACAAACAAGAGTCGACTCTAGTGAAGTAGTAGTAGTAGTCGTCGTAGTAGTAGTAGTCACCGTGCTAGTTGGATAGGTAGGTAGCACTATAAAATTTTTTTCTTCTCTTATGGCAGGCCTAATGTATTCTAGAGGCCTAACGCAATGTTGGAGTGAACAGAAATGAGTCTCCTTTTTTTTATAATAGTGCCTTCTCCCATTCCTTATTTTCTTGGTAGCATAGGAAACTCTGAGCCAGCTCGTTCTTTAATGTGTGCATCCAGCCCATTGCTCACAAACCACCAGGACGAGCAAGCGAGCGAGTGAGCAAGTAACCTTACTACCGACGACCAGACCAGACCAGAGCATATCGAAATTGTGAGGGCGTCCTATGTATGTGTGTTGTGCAAGCATAAAAAATTTAATGTGTGTATAGCACAAAACCAAACCACTCACTCCATGCCTTCTCGCTATTATTATCTTCATCTTTTCATTCTCTACTTTTTTCAGCTGAACTAAGTAAGGCGAGACATTGTATCGTTTAGGCATGTAACACATACACACACACACACACACACACTCTCACAGAGCGAGCGAGCGAGTGAGAGAGAGAGGCAGAGAGAGAGAAAAAAAAACGCTCAAAGTCGCTTGGAATTTCGTTGTGCTCTAGAATAGAACCAAAACCATTTCTCCCATCCTCAAGCGTAGGATATAAAAACCTCCTTTTCATAATGAATACTTGTGGGATCGTGCCAGAGAACTTTTCTAATAGAATTTCTCGTAGAATTTACTACCAGCAGAAGCAAGCGGCACTAGTAGTCCAATACTTTGTATAAGACTTTCTTTTCTCGATCTCTTTAGCCAACACAATTTTCCATTCCATTCCATCCATTCTTGCATTCCATGGAAAAGGCGAATTCATACAAAAAAACGAGAGAGAGAAAAAAAACTATTATAACAAAAAAGAGAAGGGAAAAAGGAAAATCACTCCTAAGCAACCGAGCAACCATGATATTCACCACAAAAGTTATGTGATTTCGCCTCTCGGCTATCCCCATCATGATGATCATCATGATCATCCTCATCATCATGATCATCATGAATCGAAAGCGAATTCAACTCCGAAATGCCACGCATTTTATAATTATTTGTTTAGAAAACATCCCATCTAATTGATTACCGGTCGGTATAGGTCGCACGCGGATTGCGGATTTTGGATCCCATATCTCTGGGAATTATGTACACCGGGGAAAAAAAACGCACACATGTTGCGAGAGGCTTGAACCGTGCAAAAAGCACGCGCTCTACATTATTTATTTCGGATTTAACGTGCCTAACTGCCACTACTACTCCTACTCTTAAAAAAATGTCTGACCGAGGAGAGGGAACCCCTTATAAATTATTAAATTGAATGTGGGGACCGATGACAATCACCAAAATTTTTTATGAGCGATTCCATTCAGCCCTCACATTTCAGCTGAGAATATTTCCATTTTTGATAAGAATTAATGCGCTTCGTTAAGTATTTAGTTCCTGCGTCCACGAGAACGGCGGACCGTGTGTTTATTGACCAGCCTTCACATTGTGTCGCAACAATGACTGCGTTTTACTAGGGAACCCCGGTATGAATCAATAATGCTCCATTATCGATTAATTACTTCCCCCTTTAATATTTTGTTCGCACCTTCATTCTCATATTTCTATCATCGCCCCAGCAAGCAAATATTTCCACATCATGATCATCATCATAAATATATTGCAACATCCTTGAACGCCCTTCTCCTCTCCGTCTCCTCAGCCTGGGGATAAGGGGAAAAAACTCCCCTGAAAACAAAAAAAAATTGATTTTTCCCCAACCACCAACTTCCCCACTTCTCTCTCTTTCTCTTTCGCTCTCCACCACGATGTTTCTGACGAATTTGGGAGAATCTCCTGCTCCCAGAGTTTTATTGCAGGATATGATAATGATTACCACGATACGATCATTTTCGTATTGACACCGCTTATTGCAGAAAAAAAACTTATAATTAAGCTCTTATTCTAAAGCATAAATAGGTATTCATCCGAGTTGGTAATAATATGCCTAAATATGAAGTGGTGGTGGTGATGGTGGATGGCTGGCTGGTTGGTTGGACGGAAAACTAGTGTTCTTGTGGTCTGTGGCTGTTGCGGCAGCTTGTCACGATGATTCTCATTTTCCGATTCTCCCAATAGAATTAAATGTAGTGGAGTGAAGGTAGGAGGATATATATTACGCGATTTATCTGTGCCATAAAATGTCTCCATTTTATATAATCAGAGATGGAATCGAATGGATAGGATAGGTACGCAACTAAAGTACTACTACTATTTACTTCTACTTCTTCTCCTACTTTGTTGAATTCTGCGCTGGCTGGCTTCGCTGGTCATGATTATGATGCTGGTCTGCTTAGTGATGGTCGTCGATGTCGTCGTCGGCATATGAAAAATAAAGTGTAGGCTTCGGCTCACCATCGTTTCTCCACATTGAGCGCACACCCCAACCTCTACTTTTCCGAACATTTTTTTTTAAATGGGCAGAGAGGCAACCTGAATGATGATCAAAATCACGGCACGATACCATATTCCTGATCATGATCATCCTCATCCTGATCCTGATCATGATCGTGATTGGACGCGACGAAAAATAAAATATGGGGAAAAATTAGAAGACGCGGAGCAGTTGTTCTACTCAAGTAAAGCATCTACTTAGCTCTCCGTGTGCAAACTTGACTAGATCATTTCTGCTGTCTTGACTTGAGCGAGTTGGATTAAGTACTATGAAAAAAAAGCAGTTATTGTTTTGCTAGCTTGTCCTCCTCCCAATTCCCCCTCATCTTGAGTACATACCTGCAAGAAAGGCGAGCAAAAATTTTTCCTTGTGGAATGACTAGTGGACTGGTTTTTATGCAATCTCACAGAAAATGAAAAAAAGTATAACTTGATTAGATCATCTCATCAACCGAGAGAAGTTTTTCCTTTAGAGCGGAGCGGAGTTGAGTTGAGTTGAGTTGAGTCGAGTGCGAGCAAAACTCAGGAGGACTGACTGATGCGACTAGAGTGAATGAGTGAGTGAGTGAGTGTTGCTTGTCCATTGCATTGTATTGTACTTATTGCATCGCATCGGATCGCCTCACTCTGCGAATTTTTTTTCCTCCTCTCTTGTTTTAAAGGGAAAGAATTGATTGGCTCTTGGCTCCCAGAAAAAATAAACCCGATGGATCGTGGATCGTAGATGTGGGCAGTTTTTTTTTCATATGGGCTTTGATGCCGATGCCATGCATGTTTTCTCCCCCCAAAAAAATAAGATTAGGCTTTAATGTCAGGTCAAGTTTTTCTATGTGAAATGAGAAGCTCAGCTCGCAAATCAATGCTGAAATGAACAGGTACGGATATAAAAAAAATCTACATATCTATGCGAGGGGAATAGGCACTCTCCATTCAACCAAACCAACTAACTAAGTAGTACCATACTCTAGCCCATTGTTTGTATTTATTATTGCCAGCATGATTATTATTATTATTCCGAAGTTGTGAGGACAAGCTAAGCCTGAACAAGCTGATCTGGCTTGGCCTGACCAGGCATTTTTTGTCTTCTTCAAGTTAATATATTTTTTTCTCTCTATATTTCGCCACGTTTCCTCACATTCCCATTATTATTATTCTAGAGGCTGGCTGTTCGGTTCAGCTTTGGATTTGGCTTGGTATGTACGCAAAATGTGTCAGGAAAATTCAGATAGATATTCGGAATTATTCTCTCATATTTTTTTTTTCTCGTGAATTCAAGCAGATCCAGAAAGGATATGGATGCGGTGATCCAATCCAATCCACCATACGATACCACACGCAAACAAATTATCGGCAATATGGACAACTGCGGTTGATTTGATTTCGTTTCATTGACATTAATAATTTTTGTTGTGACCACCCTCCATAAGGGGAAAAGAAGACTCGAAAACGCGAACGAGTTTTTAATGCGACGTTTCAGTTTCAGGCATCTCACTGCTGCTGCTTCTTCTCCTGAATAATAAATACAATCTGGTGACATCACACATTCGCAAAAAAAATATGCTTTTGGACTAGTAGCTCAGAAAGTAAATATGTATAATGATGAGTCGAGTAGTATCAGGCTAACCTAACCTAACTACGGCTTCCCAACGAGAACAGTGGAGAAGGAAAACAGAGTTGGGAGAAACAGGATCTGAAGAGGGAAAAACTTTTCTGTGGGAAAAAAAGTTCCCTTTCTTCTCTCTCAAGTTGACTCTTCTCCTTCCCAAAGTCGAATTCCCCTGCAATGCAATACGACTCAACTCATCCCATCCAAATCTGATTGCAGAACAAATGAAAGACAATTTCTTTCCACGAGTTTGGATTACTGGTAGGCAGGGAAGGAGGCAAGATGATGATGCACTTTCCTCCTCGGCGAAGGGTCGCACGTCACACCAATAACCCGTCCTCCGTAAGTGAATGCATATGGCTAAGTAATATTCTGCATGCATCTCCATTTGCGAGCCCCACCGGCCCAATGTCAGTTAGAGATGTCGCCTTCGTGATCACTCTAATTCACGGAGGTAAGTAAGTAACCAGCAAGAATGTATCTTTTTTTGCACTACATAATCCTAAAGTATTTCTTTTAATATGACAAGCACTTGTCATATATTTTATCCCGCGTCCCATTTAATGGCCACCACCACTGCCATTTCGTGGCGGAGCATGCGTGACGACGACGAAACGCGACCATTCAAACTCGATCCTTTTGGTGGAGGTGGTTATTTATGGGAGATTTTTACACGCCGTAAAATATCGACGTGTCAAACGGTCCTCGATTACAAATCTCGCAACAGGGCTTGGCTTCGTTCGACTCCCCAAATTCAGATGAAGATCGCCAGCGTATTGGGCTTGGCGAGCGTAAGAAGTCCCTTTTTTCAGCCTAGTCGCCGATACTACGTTCATACCTAGATAGGTTGGTTGGTGGTCCTAATTAAGTCGATAGGAGGAAAGAAATCAATGAAATTGGAGTTGGATTGAGTGACTGACTGACTGGAAGACAAATTTTTAATGGATGTTAGTGTTCTAGATTGAGGCAAGGAAGCATTGAGGCGAGCATGTGTCACATTCGATCATATCGTGTGTCATTAATGAAAGGCGAAGCTCCACGTTCGATCATATTGGATTCCACACAGGTCCGTTCTCCTCGCACCGGACTCGTGTGTCAATGAAGGTGTGGAATCTCTGGTAAACTGATATCATTAATTTCTGTGCGAGAGCTTCTCCATGCTTTCCGCGGAAAGTTGGTATTAAGCAGGGAGGAAAATGGTTCGCCAAGTTCCATATAGCGCTTCCTCCCGTTTTTTGTTGAGAAGGACGATAATGATGCTTGAGAAAACATAATTTCAGTCCCTTTTTGTTGCAGGGAATTGGTTGCTGGTGAGGAGCTCACATAGTACGGGGTACGTACATTCCTAAGACTACCAACTCTTCCACGCTGGCAAGCCAGCTCCCGCTATTTTTGTATAATGCATCCGAAAATGAAAAAGAATTAGTCTCATTTTTTTCGCGAAAAGGATCCCTTCTCCTGAGTATTTTTGGGGGGATTGAATTGGAGTGGAGGAAGAAAAGGAAGAGGGACGTGGAAAAAAATATAAACGTGGAGTGAGTGAGAGTGCCAATGGAGAAAATACAGTGTCATGCAGACTTCTTCCTTCAAGTAGAAGTCACTCAACGTGTTTTATGTGCATGCAATTCTTTTTCCTGCTCGGTGGGAATGTGCTCACTGCACAGGGTAGGGGCTCAGGCTCACATTTGGCATGGAAATCTGAAGTACGAAGTACTACTACGTTCCTTTTTCTCCGTTTCCACTGGAGAATACGGGGAAAACGAGAGGGACTGAGGGAGGGAGATGGCTGGCCGATCCACAAAATCGATCGAAATGGAAGAGAATCGGCTAATATGTACACACGCCGAGAGGAGAACACCAACAATGTGGAGCTGAGCCCAGCACAAGCTCTGCTCACTCCCGCTTCGCTTGAACACGCTGAAAAATAAGAGGAGAGAGCTAGAGCTAGAGACCACATTCTACGATATTCTTCCTCGCCTTCTCATCTCCTCCAATGCATTTCACAGACAGACGGCAAAGCAGTAACCGGCTTTACTCCTTTTCGCGAAAAAAATAAAACTGAACCAAGGCTGCCTTCCCTTGGCATGACTTGGCTCGGCTTCGCTTGGCAGTCAAAAAGTATGAACCTGAAGTTGAAGCTGTTGAATTGTCGCTTTTATGCCTTGACGTGTACTCACTCGAACCTCGAATGCTGCTATCTCATGCTCGCTTTTCCTCCATCACCACCAGAAGCAGAGTCAGAGCACGAGTATTCATTCCTCGTATTATTATATTGTCGCCGTCACTAGGCTCTCTCCCTCCTCAACAAAGTATCGCAAAGGTGTTGGCAAAAGCCAGCACCAATGGAAAAGGGAAAAAACGCCTCCACCGGCGTATTTCGCAGCCCACATTCTTATTTATAGCCTGAACCTTTCTGATTTACCAATTCTCGAACATTTTACTCCAACTCCGAGGAACAAATACCACTACATATCCCCTCCAAGTCGTTATCTCAGCTCACATCTTATTTTCGCCATACGTTACCACCACCACCAGCACCAGCTCTAGTCTGTCTTCTCCGCTTTTTACAGCTCTGTAATACTTCTACATAGTTCCAGTTGAAAACATTGTCGTTGTTGCGACCAAACGAGAGAAGGAGAGAGCACGCTTCCCTCCAACGAAATGAAAATTGCTCCGCTCACTCGCTTGCTCGCTCCTTCTGTCGCTATCCGCAACAACCTATCTACACGAAGCCTGTGCAAATAGCAGAAGGAGTAGAAATTCAAGGTTCATTATTGCAAATAAGAGCATGAAATAGATTTCCATTTCTAGCCACCATATTTGTGGAAGGGCACAAAAGGGGGAGTAAACACAGGAGGAATTTCATGGAAAGCCATCATCATCATCTACCTATCTACTATGCCTACCTATGGCTAGAAGACTGACACTCTCCACGCATGAAATTATCCCCCATGCTATTTAAAATCTTTCTTGAGAAGCCAGAAGGTGGTGATGGTGATACTTATCAGTGGAAAGAAAAGGAATATAATGGCCAGGTCCCGCCGTGCTTTCTTTCACGCTTTCCATTCCCCGCTGGTCACCGTCACTATCATCATCATGTTCCCATTCCATTGGTCTTGCATTTCAGGACGAACGATGAACTGGATGAAATCAGGGGAATGACGTTCATTATCACAGTAACTCATTTATCGGAATATAATATGGTATGTGGAGTGGAGTTAGTTGAAGCTTTCACTTCACACATGATATTCCCGATTTCGGAAGACTTGGAAATCCGATCCCAAAGTTTCTCTCCTTCTTTCTCCAACTCCACCAGGAGATAACAAGGGATTTAAGGGGAGAGGAACATAAATGAAGCCGCTTAATAGGCGTAAGAACTAAGCAAACACCATTATCATCTTCTTTGTCATCTGTCCACTTTTCTTCCAGCCTTAAAATAACAAGCGAGCGAGGTAGTGAGCGAGTGATGTGACGAGCGCTCTCGAGTAGTATTACTTTTCCTTCTCAATATATCCTTCCCTTTCAGTCAAGTCAGGTCTAGGGTTTCACTACTCCTTCTTTTACTTCCACCGGAGGAAATGAGAAACCAAGGGAAAATTTTCCCCGAACTTAATTTAGATGCTCCACTGGAGCGTTAGACAAAACAAGGAAAAAAAACAACAACGTGCCATCAACATCAACATCGACCCAGTGATACGCTACTCCACTCCACTCCACGCCACCAACCAATAATAATGGCAGCAGCACGGCAATGCCAGAAATGATAATGATGACGCATCCTTATCTCACGCTTAACAACAGAGGAATCCTTTCGCTTCCTTAATTTAAGCTTAAATCCTCATTTATTGCGGAAGCTGCAGAATAAAATCTAGAACCATCATCATCATTGCCAGCATCACGCTAAGGAAAACTCATTGCACATTATAAATTCCCCTTGATTTCCTCAACACTGGATCAGGTCTGATCTGTCTCTGAAATATGAAGTACTAAGATTTCTGACCAGGTTTTTCGGGGTGGCCTGGTAAGTACAAGGGGAAAGAAACTACCTATCCGTCTTTAGTGCACAAGGCGGACTTCCACTTCTTCGGAAGTGGTTCCACCCCAAGACTGCAGAATTTTGCTAACTTTGCTAAAAAACGGGACTTTATTTTCTATTTGTCATTGCATTGACTCCTTCTCCCCAATAAAGAAAAAAATGCTCTTTAGTCTAAGCATATATCATTTTCCTATATATCATGCATGCATACCTTGTTGGCTAATGTTATTGAAAGTGCGATAAAGAGGAGTGGTGGTGGTGGTGGTGGTATGATGGAAAATGGAAGACGAAGAAGATCGTCACGCACCTCTACCTCCACTCCACGTTATCGGAATCGTCATCACGAAAGAAACATCAAGAATGATGATGATCACGATCATGATCATGATGATATGTAAAAAATGTACGTTCGTAAGGAATGTTTCCCATCAGCCATCCCATCCCATCCCCAACATTTATGCATCGCCATGGAGGATTAGAGGACGCGAGCGCGTACCTACACAACGTAAATACAAAGTTTCGGCTTGGCTCAAATGTAGTCCTTCCATCCATCTACCACCACCAAGCATCGTCATCGTTATCATGATCACCATCATTATATTCCGAGATGTCCAACTCCAACTCCAAATGCGAAATCCTAGTGAGGAATAAAAACGAGTCCACTTCTCTTGCCAAAAAAAGAAGACATGTGCGCATAAGATGCATTTCATTTTAAAATGTTTCTTTATAACTCATTTTTTTCTCTCCCTGATACATTCGAAACACTCCCGCATTCACCGTTCCGTCCTCTGCCAAAAAAAAATTCCATGGGAGAATGAGCTGAGTTGAGTTGTGTTATGTTCTGTTGTGAGTTGCATTGCATGAGCACTAGATACAGCAGTCCATGTCCAGTGGAGCAGCATACAATATTTCGCTGAAAAGGTGGTGCGGTGCAAAGTCATTGTTCAATCCAGTCCAATCCACCAGGAAAATAGACGAAAGATTTTTTTTTGTTCGTGTGTAGTAAGTAGGAAGTCCATATAATAAAAAGCAGCTATAATGATATTGCGCATGGAAATAAGAAACGTGCCTTTGAAATCGGAGCCAAACATTCTAGAAGCTAGGGAAGAAGATGACGACTACAACCTTAGTCTACAAACCTAATGCATGCACCCCGCTTAAGTGAAGGCAGTCAATCAGGAACACACTACCTGAATATTATGTGGTGGTGTGCTGCACCTTCGATTGATTTCCATTCTCCACCAGGAATATTTTTTCAGGAGGGGATCAAAACTACCAGAAAAAATATGCAATATTGCCACCCACGCACCAACCTTTCTAGATCCCGACTCCAGACATCGCGCCGACTCCGCTCAGCATTAGATACTTATGAAGGGAGAAGAAAATCCACTTGACAAAAAAAAACCAAATCAATCATGCGGATGCCGGTCAATCTGTAACGAAATGAAAAAATATCATGCCAAGCCAAACTTTTCGTTTGTTTTGAGCTCCATAATAAAAGCTAGCATCGTCATCATCATCATCATTATGTAAATGATGATCATCATCTTTCCTATGCAAATTCCAGTAGGCAAAGCTCAAGAGAAAATTTTTTATGAAGGAGGCTCCTGTGTGTGGATTTTGCTCACTCCAGCGCAAAATTCCCAGACGAGCTCATTTCCTCGCGAGTGGAAAAGATCAAAGTTAAATAAGCCATGTATGGATCTAGATAGCTCGACTTTAGTATTTACTCCCTAAATTTTCAATTAACTCACGTCGCGTGCAATTTTCCTCCGTGCATGGGTTTCCTCACCGTTGCGAGGTTCGATGAAAATATTAAAAACCCTGTGTATTGAGTAGGCAGTGCGTCGCCCCAAGATTCCTTCATTATGTTCATGTGGATGTGAGCGAGTTCGATTTCGCCTCCCGACTTCCTTTCCCTTCCTCAAACAGCTCCACGACTCAGAAATATACATTGAAAATGAAAGTTTAATATGACAATAGCACCAAATACAGGGAGATTCACATGGCCATGGCATGGCAATAAAAGAATGATAAGAGCGGCTCGTGAGAAACCTTATTTTTCCTCATTCTTTGGAGATATTATTTTTTTCAGCCAGCATGCTTGGATGGATGGATGGATGGATAGATAGATAGATAGGTGGATGCTTCTGCTTCTTCTCCTTAGATCACATATCATCCTTTTGCCTATTTTATACTTTTTTCAGCGAACAACATTTCCAAACATTTTCCAACAATGACTTATAAGTAGAGTAGTAGCGGTGGTAGTGCTACACACGTGCACGAAACATTGAATTTGGACGAGAGCAAGGAATAAGGAACACACAGCACACGGATGGATGGATCATCATCATCAGAACGAGTGAGTGGAAGGCCTCGGCTCAACTCCACCACTTCTTTTTCTCCACGATAGAGATAAGAACATTATTTTTTTGTGCTGAGAGCTGGAGTGGAACATGTTCAATTCAGGAGTACGGCAGCAGCGTAATGCTTCGTTAGTTCGTGCTGCGAGTCAATTTGGAAGAAGGAGAGGAGAATAAGAAAAAAATGGGATGGAGTCACAGTCGGAGTGAAGGTGGAAAAAAAGAATAAGGTAGAGGTAGACTGAGACTCGACTCAACTCAATGGGAAATATATCATCATCATCATCAACAACATATGGATCTTTACTACTCCACTCCAATCCAATCCAATCCACTCCGCTCCGCGTCTCAAATTATAATTTTTTTTCCGCAACAGGGAAAAAACATTGGTAAAAAACTGGATGAAATTCGACAGTGGCCATCTACCACCGTCGCGAGGAACTAGATGCGTGGAAAGGCGAGCACCCAATTCGTAGCGCAGCTCAACTCTGCACGGCTCTCAGATCGGAATCGGAGCACGCGACCAGAGAATCAAGGGAAAGGTGGGTGGGTGGGTAAGGTGGGATTACTTTTTTCTTGAAAAGTGAAATTGCCTCCTTTTACTTCAAATTCTCAGACTGGGCTGAAATGTGTATGTTTTGGTGTTTGGATGGAGAATACTCATTCAAGTGTTTATGCTTGTGTGAAGTTGTGCAATATTTCGTGGTTGAGATTATCTATGATGGTGGAATCGAGGATGTAGGAAGTAGTAGTAATAAAAAAAACTGGACTTACTGTAGTCGGGCGACTTATGTCTGCCCAGCGTGCCGGCCAAGGACACTCCAAAACTTGGCCCTCCCGCGTGGGATTTGCTCGTTTTCCCCGAACTTTTCGAAGAGGAGTGGAGTGACTGTGATTTTGTGGGAATATCCACCACACCACTGCCACCACCAGCATCCCCTCCAACACTGGTGGGTATTTCGTGATGATGATGATGATGGTGGTGATGCTCTGAAGGAGGAACAACGAGATACTGTGAAATACCTTGGTTGAGCTGAGGGAGCATCCTCGAAAGTTACCCCGGTTTTTTGAGGGGAAAAAACGGTACCACCATCGGGGAAAAAAGTACTTATTTACAGCATTCAATTAGGGACTTGATCAACCCAAACACAAAAACATAAACGAAAACGGACCCCGTTGTCAAAAGTCACTGACTTGAGACTACATACGAAACTTGAGGGTGAGGGGAGTAGATACATTTGAAGAAAGTATTTAAAAAACGATATGGAAGAGGCCATAGGGAACATGTGAATCCTACTGGAATCACTGAATTCCGCCCAAAATTTACAAAAAATTCGAGTGACATGGATGCAAAACGAAAAACATGCCGTGCAAGTACATATCTACACATAACAATTTCTCCAGGGCGAATCTTCAATGGAGGGCAAACAAAACGGGTTTACCGGGGTTTATGCCGGCCCATCAAAAAACAATCACGTGGAACAAAAACAACATCCGGTGAAACAACGATCAATTCAGAATGCATACCTCAAGACGTAAATACATACATCATCCATAGTATTTAGTACATTTAAAAACAACAGTAAATACCAACGAGCAAGTTTCAACGAGAAGTGCGTGCACCAAAGTTTCATACAGGAGGATTGGCTACAAAAACTGAAGGATCATTCGGCTTTTACAGAATCTTACCTCGATCTGGAAAGAGTTCATGGTTTGAAATGAACCCTTAATTAGCCTTGATTTAGACTAGTGGTTTCGAATAAAAAAAAGTTGTGTTTGCGTTTCATTCTCAAAAAATCAGGATTAAGCTTAAGATACAGATACGCCAGCAAAAATCGATTGGAAGGTTGGAAGAAGGATTGAGCGGAAAGTTGGAAGGAAGTAAGTAAACTTGGAAATGTGGGATTTAGGATTTGGATGAGAACTGGTTGAGCTTCTTCTCGGCTTTAGTAATAAACAATGGTGTTATTGAATGGCTAAGTAATTATTTAACCCTCCTCTCCGAGATTTCCCAGTTCTCCGAAAACTATTGTAGTCCAACTAACAACAAATAATTGAAGGAAAGGAAAAAGGAAATATGTATATTGAAAGTCAAAGTTAATAATAAGTTAATATAAATCTTATTGGATTTGATCTCTTCATTTTCATCTCCATCCAATAAAACAGCGAACATACTCCTCGTGGAAAATAAGTTTATTTTCCCTGAACTTCTTCTTTGTGCTCATAAATATCCTTCACGGTCATATTGTACTGCTTGTTTGGCGTGAAGATTGGAGGGATTTTCAAAGCAATGGGCCAGTTCATAAAAATAGGAAGACATGAAACCACTTCGATTTCGAGAGAACATTCAATGTCGATTGAAAACACGAGGAGGAAATTAAAGGGTGGTTGGTAGGTTGGTTGGCTGGATTGGTTTTGAAAAGTCGCGAGAGGAAACAGACACACACGACATGATCGAGTCAGTTGTAGGGTTGCTCCTCTCATGTCTTCGGAAAGAAAACCTCAAGGATTACATTACATTTCTATGGAATAAAGGATCGGACAGAGGGAAAAGGAGTTTTCCATCAGAATCACTATGACAAAAACCAACATTTGCGATGGAGAGATGAGGGAAACTTTTATTGAAATGGGAAGTGGAGTCGATGAATGGGAGAAAGCAGTGGCGAAATTAAATAAAAGCTGGAGAGCAAATAGGGAAGACGAAAAACAAGTTCAAAGAAGTAATGAAACAGGATGTTGGACAAAAGAAGCAATAAAGGGATCGGTCATTCCGCGCACAAAAAAAAACTTTTTTTTTCTCACGACATAAAAAAAACGCAAGTATCAAGTGAGTGAGTACGTAACACACATTCCGTATTCCACACAAAAATTTATCGGGCCACGGAGATGGAGGCTGAAGACAAGCAGAAGCGGAAAAAAATTTCTACAGTCTACATTTGGGCGGGCAGTCTTGCAGGCAAACCAAACATGGGGCAAAAAATAATCTTACTAGAATCATGCGGTTGCACATTGGGGTCTCCTACAGAATTTTCTCGTACAGTTTCCGGTACATCTTGTCGGCTCAAATTCTTCATATTATTACCATTACTAATATGACTAGTAGACTGAGGTGAGATGGCGGAGGCTGGGGTGGGATCACCATGGTGGTGGCTCGTGCTACTCACACTGGTGTTCCCCACCGTCTCCTTCGTCGACCCCGTGACGTTGCGAGGGGGCGGGCGTGGAGCTCCGTCCGGAGTTGAGTACCCATGATGCGGCGCATCCTCGTTCGTCTTGATTACGTTGATTGTGGTGATTGCCTCTGCTCAGAAAAGAAAATGATTTTAGAGTTAGCTTAAATTCTGAATTTGTAATTGAGTTCAAGAGTGCCTATTACATGCTCGATATTGGCTCACCTTTGTTCTTCTTGCTTTTACTCTTCTTAAAGAACGGCATTGTGCAGACAAAACAACTCATGCCTTTCGACATGAAAATCCTTACTGAGAGCTGACTGACTTCACCCGTTCCACTTTCACAAGTTTCACAACTTCCAGTACAAACTCCCACAATGAGTAAGTAAGTAAGTATATTTATTGGGCAATACTCTAAGATCCTTGTTAGATTTCCTTAAGTCTTTTGTCACTACACTGAACACACGAGCACGACGCGAAGTGTGATAATGAATTGGATTCGAGAAACGAAGCCTCGGCAAATCCGGAGAAACTTTTCCACAAAATTAATTTACAAGTCACCAATTAGTATTCACAAAACTCACACTTCTGATTTATGTAGCATGAATCCGATCAAATTTCTTCATTAGTTGAATTGAAGCACTACTTACTTCCTAAAATTAGTTCCAACAGATATAATTTGTGATGGGCTGAGTGATTGAGTGGGGAAATTAGTAAGAAAGAACAATAAGTAAGTAAGTATTTATGTATTCCACACTCGCGAATTGATAAACGAGTCAGTCTTAAAAACGATTATATATTTTTTTTCCTTGTTACGGCATCCACTCAACTGGAGGTGGTACTCGATGGCGAGTTAAAGTGCCAGCTCGAATTCCCGATGCGCCCTTCACTCTCCGATAATAATTCCATGGTGTGAATGGCACAAATCCACATTGCGATGATTTACTTACAGTTTGAATGTGCCATCATCAACATCGTTTTTTCTTCTCTATCTCATTCCCGAGTTACGATTTCATGAATTCACTTCAATTCAATTGTATCTGAATATCTATCGGTGGAACATATACACTTCTCATCGGTGTCTGGCTCGACTGGATTGGCTTGGATTGGAGCTATTCACTCAATCCATGAACAGGAATCAGGATGGTTGATCCTTTTGACGGAATCAGTGACGCTGATGAATGCGAGGAGGATGATGTTGACGATGATGATGATGATGAAGATTAGTGAATCACACGTAGAGATAGTGTTTGCACTTCCTCGGTGAAACGCGAGAGAGAGAGAAAAAATGCTCTCTCGTGAAAAAAGTATCGCATAGGTAGACAGATCCTCTCTCGCTCGCTTCCCCTATCCTGTTGCTCCTCCAGTGATAATGAGATGACGGACTTCGCACCTGTTAAAATATTCCAAATGAAATGAAGTTGTGTGAAAGTGACAAACAAACGCATGCATGAAACGTAATCATCATCTCGTCCAATCCACCCGAATAAACATAGTGGATCGCGATAACATTCAAAGTTTGTTGTTCTCACAGACGCGCAGAGTCGGCTACAGAAGAATGAAGCGTGTGAGTGCGCCTCTTCCCCATTCTTTGAAACAAATGAGGATTTTTTTTTTACCTGAAACCCACCATTTTTATGTGCTGGACATCATAAAAAATAATATTTGAAGGTGGTACGTAGTAGTTCACTCTTCTCCAGAGATGAGCCCAGTAATTAAAAATAATGAATGACCATGACGATAATTATTTAATACCCAGCTTGTGCATTCCTTCCCATGATAAATGTCACCACCACTTTTGGTCGAATTGGAAATAAATTGAGTTTATTGATGCATAACCAGCTCACTTCCAATCCTCAGCGCGTGGAATGTGTTGCATTCCATTAATGCCCATGCCTGATAATCAATAGATGGCTGGTCTGATCTATTCAAAATTCAAGAAAAGGATTCTATTCATTTCAAAGATCGAATCAAGTAAAATGTACTCACGTAAGTAGATACACGTATTCCACTCACTCTGGAGGAAGTAGAACTCCCCAATAATGTCAATCACTCTCCCTCGTCCGTGACAAATAAGAAAAGAGATGGAGCTCACACTTTTTTTTAAATGGCAAGTCAGTAAAATCCGAGAAATGCTTCTCTTCTTTCTTGATTAAATTATTTTCTTGATTCGAGTAAATCGAGTCATGCGGATTTTTTCTGCCGTGGAAAAGTATTAGTCTGGGAGCTTCATCGAGCTCACAAGAGGATTGATTCACAGACCGTTCCTGGCGTGACAAAGAGCAGATCAGAAAATCCGAGGAAAAAAGTCTTTTTTTTTATTGGAGGAGTTGACAGCACTAATGCAACACCATTTTCCACCCATATGCAATCCCCCAGAGAGGATGAAAGTACTTTTCTAGGGCACGATTCCAGAAAGACCAGGGAGAGTAGAGAAAAGTGAGAATTTTGGCTGTAGAAAACAAGTTGTTGTGCAACCCTCACAACCTCACCAGTAAACCACGTTCGGTGAAACCCCGATCAAGGCCCTGAAAATTTTAAAAACTGGTGAATTTGAATCAGCTGATTTTAAAAAGAATGAAAAGCCCTTGTGTATAGTCCTTTACAGTTTGCAAGCCAAACGACGATTCGCCGAAGGAAAAAGTGACCGTAATGGGCCGTTCACAAGTTACTCCCATGAACTAAGAATAAGTCGGGATATCATAATACGTTGTTTTTTTGTCAGTTCAATTCAATCCAATCAAATATTTTCGAGGAGTCAATACTTCTCCTCTTTATCATTTTGAATAGTTGCGCGCCAAGTTCAAAAATTTCCAATAACGTACATAATTCCCCTCCCAATCCACCAGCTTTGATAATCCCCATTTTAAATACGAACAATCCACTTTATTCCAGAACCTCCGCATTTTCTGAATTCCCACCGGCAAAATATAGAACCAATGATTAAGTATTTTTTTGGTGATATGACAACATTTCAGAATTGCTACAGGTGGTTCAATTTTTATTCCTCAAAAACAACACACACGCTTCTAGCGAGTGAGTTGAGGCGGTAGTCATGTTTTATGTAATAATTATGCGTAACTCTGTCTGGGTCTGGTGGCCATGAACGTCCATGATATTTAAATCGAGGTACTATCTACACTATAGTTGCCGGCAATACTGCGTGAGGGTGATTTACGAGCTGAATTTTAAACTCCATAGAGTTTATTGGGATCAGAAAGGGTGGCCACCGAAAGGTCGGATCAAGGTCACACTATATATATAATTTTTATCACCTTTCCTCAGCCATCAACTCCAACTTCCAAAACCCCCCAAAAATGTAGTAACTTTGTTTATTATTCAGCTTAATGCTTTCAGCGCAGTTTTCCCCCTGCAGCTTCCTGTTTTCTTGCTCCTCCGAGTTATTTTGGAATTAGGCTATTTTTATTCACACATAAGTGACTACTTACTTATTTACGTAGAACCTGACTTGATGGAGTCATCAAAGGAGATAAGAATTAGTACAAGGAAAACGCGTCGGAGGAGGTGAGTATTTTTGGGTTGTTGATGATGGAAAGCAAAACCTGAATGGATTATGGAGACGGGGTGATTTGATTAAGTACTTGGATGAGATGTCCTACCCAGAAAAAATATTTTTGGAGAGACCTCTCTCAATGAATACATTTCCAGTTGAATTATTTAAGGAGAATCGACTTCGAATTCCAAACCAAACCAGGTACGTACATACTTAATGCTTTATGAATAATCTAATCTTACGAAAATTGTTATGTTGTTCCCTCTTTTTCTTATTTTTTCTCGGTGTGTGGAGTTCCAAACTCGAGAGTCAAGCAGGGATGGATTTTTTTTCTTCAGCCCAAGATTATTCGAACTGGCTTCCACTGGAACACACACAAATGAGATTGCTCAACTGATAAAAATATTCTAGTTAAGTAAGTAGCTCCTCGCGCTACAGCTCACAAAAACATTTAACAAGTTCACTTTTCAAGAAGCTTCTGACTCAGATCCAGCGTGAGCGTGTACCGTCCATGCATTTCAGAGAAGCAACGAGCCAGAATCTAACCCTTCAGTAATCCGCATATGCATGGCCACTTGGCAGCTTTTTAAAGTCTAGATTCCATTCTTCTCCTCGAAGGGAAAATCAAGTTATCACTTGTTAATCCAGATAATTTGCACTGGTGAAAAAAAAGAGTCATGAGTCTGCACTTGGATTGGGACAATGAAATGGATCCTGTGCCATGTGCCATGCATACAACGACATTAGCCAAATTTCCATGAGCTTGGATATAGCAACAATAACACTATTTTAGCTGGGTTTGGTGTTTTCATTAGCAGCTCCCACTCCAGCAATATGCTCCCACTAGATGGATGGATAGTTAGTTACAGCTCAGCAGCCAGCTCTGAATAAATACAGATCACTCGGATGGAAAGTGCAAGGAGTTCCGTTGCAATTCGCTAACTAACTCTTAATCACTCGATGGAATGTAATTGGGAGTCATAAGAGGGTTTTTTATGATCACACTCGACTCGAATGGATCGAGGAAGGCGTGCTAGACCGAAAAGGAGGCTGATGGCTGATGATGTCCGCATTTACAACACGCTGTAAATTATATGGCTATGTGGTACTTCTGGTCTAAAAATTTACGACAATATTTTTTTTCTTACAACAACTCCGCCATATTCGCTGATGTGATCCGCGGGCTAACTGTAAATGAGCAATTAGGATGTGATGTGATGTGCTCATACGATGATGTCCAAAATGTACTTTTGGGGGGAAGAAGAATGAAGCTCGATCACGAAACAATGAAGTAAAAACATATGCATTCCGAAATTTCGTTATTTTGGCCGATGTCTGTACTGATGACAATCTCCAGTTTTGTTTTGTGGAATGTGCATAAGTAGGTAATCCGGTGAGGAATCTAAATTTAAAATAATCCCTCGACCATCACCATCGACATTAACACTGGCGGCGCTGCGAGTTCGACTCTATTGCATGCATAAGTAAGTAAGTTTGAAGTTGCGTCATCATCACACTGGTCATTAATAAATGTCAATAAATTTGGATGTGTGTTCAGCATCTCAGCCATGCATATGCATAAAGAGCGTCTTCATGGGCCTCCTCAGCCCAGAGACCAACCTTTACATTGAAACGATCTAAATTCGGAAGCAGAGAATAATAAGTTTGTGTGTGGCGGCGCGGCGGTAAAGTGTGGTGGCAGCAGCGGCAACAACAACACACTCATCTTTCAATTTTTCGCGTCTGGAAATCTGCATCGATGATCTTGTACAAAATGAGCTCTGCAGCTTTTCCAGGTGCGAGTAAAAATAGGACGGAGAAGTCGTGATTCATGATCATGGGATGATGATGATGATGTTGTATGCTGTTTGCCTCATTTTAAATAATCTGAATGCCAGTGTCGCGGTTAAAAGCTGCGAAATCAATAGGCACTCCCCATGGAACAAAATACATATTATGGTTAAGTACTTCCAAACTAAATATTTATCTGGTCAGATGAAAATGTTTCCGTGAATCTGTGATACGGAATACTTAATCCAGAAATAAGTACTTAAGTACTGTACTGCGTGTGGCATACCGTTAAGAATTCATGAAAATATTGAATTCATAGCTGAAGGGAATAATTTGATTGGAATGGGAACAAGATTCCAAAGTCTGTGACTGAATGCGTGCCTGCTTAAGGCGAACCAACAATATCTAGTTCGGCAACCTTTGCCCGAAAAAAATCATGCAAATATTGGGCTTCTGTAAATTTAATGATTCATTTTTGAGAAAACATTCTACTATTTATAACTTCTGATGCTGCTGTGAGCTATTCCTGGATGAATTTTTAGTAAAGTATTGCATTCATTTAAGTTTTCATTTCATAGGTATTACTCCTTTTCGTCCACGTGCTTACTTATTACCTACTCTCGTGTTTCAGGTAGGCTAAGCTGACGTGTTTATGCGAGGGCAAAGGCAGAAATTGAAATTCATGCCCAAACTTAGAAATCGGCTAAAGTAAACTCTTCGAAAGCTATATCAGTCTTAAAATTACCTTTCCGACATTTTTTTAGAACAGGACAACCTATGGAATAATTGTGGAGTGCTACATGCGTCACCAGCATTCATTTTCATAATTCACGGGATATATTTATAGCTCCACCTGCTAAATTGTCATGGAACGTGGATCACTGCAACGTAATTTCCCCTTGTGATTGTAGGTCTAATGCGCCTAAATAATTGAATATGCAAAGCTTCTTCGTTACCCCATTCATATGGTTCTAGGATTGGTAAGTAAAATTTAAGACTGTTTAATTGCGATTCCAAACTCTCGTGATTGATGCAATTGAAAATCTTGGAATTTGATAATTGGGCTGTATGGAAGCGCTCAACATTATTCCGCTTATGACGCTGTGTTTTTTTTTCTTCCCCGGTAATTCTCAGTCGCTATGGAGCACAGACAGTGATAAAAGTACGATGATGGTCATCCGGTTTTCCCAAACCCGGGAAAACGGACTCACTCACTCATTCACTCAGAGAGAAATACTTAGCTTTTTGCAGGGAATAAAAATGTGCATTTTTTCATCTCCCGCTGAGCAGATACGCACAGCTTCACATCACATCACAACCTCCAATTTCACAGATTTCCCAACCCCATCCATCCTCCACTCGCTCCCGACCTAAGGGTCACCAACGAACGTGATGTTTATGTATGCGGATTCCGTTTTTATGAAGACAACTAAATATCTTTCCCAAAGTTCTGGCAAAACGATTACGGATTTACGACACATAAAACCGCTGTTATGGGATTCCTAAAGTTACTTGCTTACGCGTCACAAGTCAGCATCATTCATTTGCGAGTCGTCATCTCAGATCTCAGCTTCCATCCATCCATCCATCCATCTACTACTTATGCAGTCGTATTTATTCTTTCCTCTAGGAAAAAGTCATTAATCGCATTGCCACCACGAACTCGCACCATCTTCACTGCTCCGTTCAAGGACAAGAAATCTCACCAGCACTACAAAACTACAATACCAGGCTGGGTTGGGAGTATACAGTAACAATCAATTGGGAATTCGAATTGAATTGATGGTAATACACGGGGCTGACTGACTGCTTGCCTCACTCTCAAAGCTTTCCATCCCATTCTCCATTGTTGGCGAAATGTTGAAGCATCACGCGGAGGATTAATATGTAGGTGCTTGTGATAGTGTGCCGTGGTCGGTCGCTCACAGTGAAGAATAAATTAAATCCACGAGATTGAAGCGGTTCAAGAGTGGATAATTCCAACCAACAACCGCGACATTAATTGCAAAAAATGCCCAGGTAGTCCACAACAGGAAAGGGTCATCACCTCGTGTACTGACTTGAAAATTTTAATGTCTCACACCAACTAACAAGTACTAAGCCACCGAGCTTTTTTTAATTGAGTTAGGGGGTCGATTTTTCATAATTAGAGCTTCTCACTCGAAATTGCATAGGCACATAAGTAATGCAATTCATAATGCAGAAACTTTATCACCACCCGCATCAGTATCAGCGTCAGCTCGAGATCATAATCTTCCAGGTGGAATTAGCATGAGCAGAGGTGTGCAAAAATAAATGAGCAATCTCTCGCTAATTAAAATTACACACACGTGCATGTGTGTCTGGCATTAAGCAGGCCGAATTTAAATCGTAAATTTTGGGTAAACAGCGACAGAACTTTATGGGCACGAATATGATGATGATGACGATGATCATCTAATATGTACTTGCGAACTTGCTTACGTACCTACGATTTTTTTTACAACGGCCAGTCCTAACGATGATTTAGACTTTGGGAAAAAATGAGGAAAAAATGAGAGCCACGCTCCGCTGTCATACGAAATCCGTCACAGTCATTAACCCAGCCCAAGAGCATTGTTAACTTAAAGGGGAGATCTTTTCCAGAAAACGCAGCTGCAGTAAGTAGATAAGTAAGTTCTCATTATATCATTTGGAACAGTTAATTTTATCATTGAGCCAAACTTTTAAAAAAAATAATCATGGATGTGTCTACGTGCTATAATTTCCATTAAATTAAATACGCATTAACTAGTTTTTTGTGTCCACTGCCAAAATTGTCGGTGACTTGGCAACTGCCAACTGGCAACCAGGAATTATTTTTATCTTGGGGTGAGTTTGACTTTCAAATGAAGTGGGAACCGACCGAGCAACCAAGTATTCAACCACTTCTGGAATAGATTTTAGAACTTGATCTGAGCAGATTTCTTGGAGATGACAGATGTATATAATTTTTAAGGGAAAAATCTGAACTCCTCCGGAATGCTCAAGTGATTTTATTAATTCATTGCAGCCTCTGGAGCGACTTTAATGAAATAATTTGAGTCCTGCACTGGGAACGGGTTTGACTGGATAAATAAATAAGTAATGATGATGATGATGATGGCGATGGCAATGGTGACTCGCCGTTTTCACGCTCAGGATCACCAAGGAAAGATGAATTGCGATGACATGAAAGTTGTTGTTCTTGCAGAAATCCTGCACCGCAACCCCATCAAAGCCCTGCCATAAAAAAATATGGGCAGAAATTTCAGTAGGAATATTGAGAGTCCCTATTGCTTCATGCAGTCTCTGTATCCACGTCCCATCCTACCAAACCTATGACGCTTTAGAAGAGACGAAAAAAGTAATTCATAATTTGCACAAAAAACATGATTTGCAATTCTACGTGCGATGTGATGGGATGTCTTGGAATGCGTAGACGTAAGTATCTACATGGTTCTTCCATTTTTTATTACAAATATAAAATTTCTACCTAACACCAGGGGAAAAAAGAATCTTGAATCTTGAAGTAACGTTCTCTCGCTTTAAGGAAATTAATGCGGCGTAGCACATAAAAAAATATTGTGCACTAAAGCCGAATCCCCAAGCCCAGGAGGAGAACTGACTCCCACTACTACCGCATTAAATCCAGTGATTGGAACATTCCGCGCACAGCAATGCTGCCCCCGCGTTTAATCAAACAGCCAAATTCTTTTTCACAGGAATGATGTACGAACATAAATATTGTACAGTACCCGATTTAGAATCCTCCAAAAATATAAGCACCTTTTTTTAACTGCTTCATCAAATCCGAATATATTAGGACTTGTTGGTTGCCGCCCGCATCAACACAAAATACATTTTCCCATTCCCCAGCACGCCACGTGAACCATCAAAAGTTCTTGGAGGTTTCTGACGTGTAAAAAATGCCCGTAACCTCCAGATAAACTAATTTTTCCTCGAGAGGAAAGCCAATAGATGCCTTCCTTCTTAGCTCACTCACAAGCATATCATTAATGTATGGACATAATGACTAAAAAGGTCGTTTTTTGTCTCACTTTGTGGACTAATTAAGCCATGATACTAGGTATCATTTGCATATTCCCCTTCCTCGTGTATTTCTTGAAAATTGAAAATTAAATGCAGAGATTTTTTCCTCCTCTATCTGATATTCAGTGTTCATATCCGCATGCACCCAAGAACTATGGCAGAAACCTGTGGAGAGCTCTTTCCGTTAATGGGACACCACCACTCCACACACTCACTCGCGAGTGCTCCAGGAGGAGCGCGACGATGAAGACGCTCATTGAATTCGATTCGTGGAGGTGATTATCAGCACGAAAGCGCAATAATAGTAGTGAATGCATCATAAAATGAAGCCAGGAGTACGTATCCATTGTTGTTGATACGGTTATGGGATGGGTGAGGGCTTAAGATTGACTTCATGGGTGGCAAATGGAAGAAGTTTTTTTTTCTCGATGGGGCATTAAAAATCCGAGTTCAGCATAACATTTTAAAAAAATTGCCACGCTATAAAGTGATGCGATTTTGGAATGGATGTTATTGCAGAAATAACGATATTTCGTTTACTTTGTGCTTGTCAAGTTTGTGAGACAAGCCAAATGAGTAGGTACTCCCGAGCATGAAAAAAAATGTGTCGTGGAAATAGATGAGAACACTTAATCGGATTAAGTGAAAATGATTGAAATTTCGCAGAAATCACAATCCCAACCCTTCATCTCTGGAAAGACGGACCGGGTGGGCCAAAGTTTCTGAAGCCGAGTGGAGGACTCACTCAGTCACTGACTGACTGAGTGAGTTAAGTTCCTGAGCGATATGGTTCAATTTTGCAATGAACATAAGCCATAAGCAGCCAACCTTAGTGAATGGCTGGTTGTTGGTGTTGGTGGTTGGATTTTTTTTGTGTAAAGTCCAAAAAGTGAATCATGTTGGTGCGGCGATGCCATGGAACGAAATGAGAAATGCTAACAAGCTTTCAAGGCCATGTCAATATAAAGGAACGATTGAGTTGAGTCGAGTGAAGCTCATACTTATTTTTTTTGCTGGTGCGAGTTTCGCGAATAATAACGTAATTGTGAGCACTGTAATGTAACGATTTTTACTATTATTACGCAATAATATACGATGATGCTTCCATCTTCCCCTTGTAAGTTCTTTCGCTTGTAGGATACAAATACGATACGATACGAGCCAGGCAGCTAATACGATTATGTTTTTTTTCTCGTCATTTTTGCCAATGTTCTTCCTCAATGTGAAGTACTATTAGTACTTACTCATTCGACTCAACTTCTGCGGTCCACTAATCTCCCCATGAAATTTGATGTGTGCAACGCAACGCAACCCCAAACCAAGAACTTTGGCCGTCTGGGGCTCTGGCTTGCTCCGCGAAGCAACAAGAAAACCAGGGAAATTTTTGGATAGAATTTTTTTCTCGCACTAGCTCAATGATGATGATTATGATGATACCTGAATCGCATCATATCATACCATATCGTCCAGCTTGAACTGCACTGCGGTAGTAAAGTGGAGTGAGTGAGTGAGTAAGTAAGTAGTTACAAAACAATCATGATTGTAATTGCTTCATCTTCCCTTTTTCTACCTCCATGTCTTGCCAAATAACTGTGAGGGTCACAGTTACAGTCACGTGCTAGACCACGTTGATCATGATGGAGAAGAGGAATCAAGATGATGGTGATGATGATCATGATCATTCTTGCCAATGTTTTTTTTTCCTCCTGGAGTTTATCCTGATCCCCCTTCACCTGGATTGGGATAGGATAGATAGAGCAATAGGGAATTCACTTCAGAAGTCGGGTATTGAGTAGGTAGGTGCAACAGCGTAAAATTGTGTTATGAATTTCTTCTCCTCCAGGAGGAAAAAAGTGTGAGTGAGTGGATGGCTGAACTTAAAAAAAATTGTTTACATTCTGGTGTGGTGTGCACGCATCAATTCTTTATGGAAAAGGGAGGACCATTAAAATATTTAAGAGTCGCTCGAAACGACAATGATGAATTGATGTGGGGAGCGAATAATTCTCTCTCTCAAATTGATGCGGAAAACTAAAGACCGTGTAACTGCACAATAACTGATTCGATCTGATCGGATGTGACGTGATGGAAGGGGCTCTGCATCCCCATTCTTGGAAAAGACAAATTAAGCACTTACTTATCTATCTCTCCATTTTCATTGAGATGTCAGCTGAATAAAATCAACTAGAGAGAGTGGGGAATAGAAGATCTGTTGGAATTACACACTTACAAATGGTTGCTTCGAATTGAATATAATGGTGGTTTGCTGAATGGTCAAGTATTTGGTTCGTCGACCCAAAGTAAAAGTATTTAATGTCCCCTGAAAACATGACTCACCACCACGACCACCACCAAACGCGAATATTTTATGTGTGTTCAACCCATTAAATGGATTTTTTTTGCTTGTTGGGGAAAAATACGAATAATAACAATAAAACATGTCGCGTTGATTAAGCTCCAGCCTAGGCTTCGGGGATGGGATAGGTCTAACCTCTGAAGGATTTTATAGATGCCCTGACTGACTGACTGACTGAGGTAGTCAATTTCATGGCATGGGGAATTGGGAAGCCCTATTGTTTTTTTATCACATTTGTATTATTCCCCCAACAAAAAGCTTTTTATTACCGGCACGCACGGTTGATGCGAGAGACGAACGCTATAGGAGTAGTGATGATATGATGGGGATATTATGATCTGAAATCTTTTCATGATTAAAAAATGTCAACTAGGGACGGACGCCGTAACGTAAGTAACGTACACTTGATACCGTGCACGCGGAGCTCTTACCTTTGAATATTTGTCAAGCGAGTAATTGATCTTGTGACATGTAATGAGTCAAAGTGAAATGTTTGGAGAGATATATATTTCCCCTTTGGCGAAGGAAGGGAATGAGCAAATAAAAAAACGAGTAAAACATTGAACCAAAGAGAAGCGGCATGGTATGGTGTGGCGTGGCATTCATGACATGTGCATAAGTAAGTAAGTAATACTTTGTATCTACTTATGTGTGCAGATTTTTTTATAGGCAACATACTTACTTAATGGCATGCCATATTTATTCCGTGTGACAATAAGAAAGCACGTTCACGTCGCGTTTCAACAGGTCTCTCTCTCTTTTCGCAAGTGTCAAAAAAAAGTCTGAGCTTGAGCTGAGCGAGGTGTATTGGGGTAAACGAGGGCGAACGAGGAAAAAAATTTTGAGCAGATGAGGATCCTGATGCTGAGGGAGATCAGGATGATAATGATGACGATGGAAATGTTTAGTGCAAACAAGTATAAAAAAAGGAATGTTGACAGTTGTTATTAAAATGAAATTACTCATCGAGATTAGAGCGATATGATCTGAGACGTGAGGGAAAAAAAGGTAGAAAATAATAATAATGGGTGAACACGAATGAATGTCACCATAAAAAATTTGCCATTTTAAAAAGGGACAAACCAATATACATGTGACTAGACCACACTATTAATTACCATGATAAATACCGGCGCAGCCAGACATTGGATATGAAAGAAAAAAAATTTAAGCAAATATGCATGAAAAGAGTCACTCACATTGCCCAATTTAGAGGGGAAATGTGGATAGTTGCTAGAAGGTGAATTACTACCTGCAGCAGGAGAATGAGGAGGTGATTCGATTTGATTGGAGTTGAGTTGATGGTTACCTGAGTTTTGGGAGTTGGAGACCTCATTTTTTAAATATGAGTTTGACCATGCAAAAAGAAACTCAGGCTGTTTGCAGAAGTACAATTGATTTGGCGAGGTTGTAATAATATTACATGGATCGATCCCTCTTATGCAATCGTGTAGGTAGGTAGGAAGGAATATGAGTCTGGGTAGGGAAATATTATGCATATGGATCTCAACGCCCTGTAATTGAAGAATTATTAGTTGAGCGTATGCACACCTTTTTGCTCATTTCAACAAGAGTGGCAATGCAATTAGACAGGTAGGGACTGTGGCAATGGGAACGGGAACACAGAGTCGAGTCGAGGTGGTTGCATTGCAGCTTGGAGCCGATATTGCAAAAAAAAACAGGAGATAATATTAATATGTTTTAAAGGTATGATCTGATTTCGCTTAGGCATTCTTGTGATGATGGGGTAAACAATGGCTGTGGTGGAAGTGGAATATGGCGATATATTTTTGCGAGGATTTGTGTAGTTTGGGAATCACCGAAAACGGTTATGCTCGCTCGTGATATGGAATGGAAGAAAGAAGAAGTAGTGATTGTGATTGCATTATTGCACAGCACAGCACACCACACCACAAATGAATTTTCCATCCACCCATTAAGCAAATCCATAAAGGTAGTATGTAGTAGTAAGTAGTTGCGTTAGTTTATTGTGACCGAGGGCAATAAAAGTAAAAATGAGCTTAAGAAAGAGGCACAGAGAGAGATTGTTCATCATTATTATCATCATTCTAGCAGTCATCATCATGGACATTATACAATGACTGAGAGAGTGAGTGAGTGCAATGAATGTAAGTAAGTAAGTATGTTACTGCTACCTAAAGATCCGTGGAGGAAGATGATGATGATGATGATGATGACGACGTTGATGATGATGATGATCGTAAGTCAAAGTTGTTAGGATTGCGAGCGCGCAATTGAGCATAGTGCACCACCGCACCGCACAAGTTTCCGCATTTAAATACTAGTACTGCCATTGTGCATACATACCCCAAACCACAATAATCATATTCAGAATGGAGAGCAGTTTAGGAGTGAAGGCCACGTCAGATTCTCGCAGAATCTTGGAAATGAAATATTAAGTTTGGAATATCTATGTATACTCAAACAATCCAATCTTTTCCCTGTGAGAGATTTTCCTCGTAGGAGCAATTATTTTCGTTTGATTGTATGTAAAAAAGGAGAGGATAACGTCGACTAGAGTATTCACAAGTAAAGTGGGGCTAGTAATATTCACCAGATAAATACATTATGAAGCTTTAGCTTTGGCTCTAGGCTCATTGCGACGATTATCATCATATCCCCCCCCCCCCGAAGAAAAAATGTAGGATTTTTAAGTCATCCTCACTCGCTTTTATACACTTGTGGAGCATTAAGTAAGTTAGTAGTGAGTAATGCATAACAGGAGAATGAGAAATGAGATGAGATGAAAGAGAAAATCTCTTTTTTTCTGCTTAAACTTCTGCGGCGAGAGGCAGGCAGGTGCACGTCAACTCGAGAAAAAAAGGAACGGAGGAGCAACAAGGCAAGGCAAATGGCAATAAGTCTGCCTGTGAGGAGCGTCCGTGCCGCTGAAAGAAAAACATGATTAGTGAGCAAAGCAGAGCAACAGGAGCTACTAGCTAGATCAGCTCCATAATAATAAAAATGAATTTGCTGCCGATCAGCAGAAAAACAGCGCATTAGGAAGAAAAGAAATTCATCGTTCTTTTGGGTTGCGGCGTTGCGTTGTGCACGAAAAATAATAAAGGTTTTTACAGATAAAAAAACGATAGTTAGGTGGATGGATGGATGGATAGATAGATAGATCTCTGGTTGGGGATAAGGTTAGAATATGATATATCGGGAGTGTGACGTGTGACCCAATTGATTCATTGAAAAAAATGAGTTGCTAATGAAAAACCTGTTGCTTTAAAAATCATGACATGTAGTAAATTTTAATTGAATAGGCATTACTACCAATACCAATACATTCCCTTCGAGAAGCCAGAGCGAGCGAGTGAGCTACAATTTTTGTGTGAGGAGGAGCCAGCGTGGTTGGGACTCTGCTTAAAGTGATTGTCAATCACCCAAATATCATCATTATTGTTCGCATCCTGACAGGCGGCGGCCATTCTAATAGGGACAGTGCAATTTAATTGAGAGCATTAGATGGGGAGTTGAGAGAAGTGGAAGGTAAGTATGATAGTTATTTTGCATTGGAATGCATCACCAAGATAAGTTTCGATCAGTTTATGATTATGGGGATTACAATATTTCCCCCCCAATAACAAATCAGTAATAATCGATTTGGTAATAATGTAATGATCCCTCACCAAAAAGAAAAATAATAATGTTGGCTTCGGGTGCTTGTCAGAGCCCTCGGCCAACAAAGTGGTGGTAGGGTAATGGTAATGGATCTGAGCTGATCTGATTTTCCAGCCGCAAGCCCCTATTATGCTGAGATGAGATGGCTGAAGGGTGCTTCGGACGGACTCCTTTCCCCCAAAAAAATCTATCGAGCCCCCGATAGATGATAGATGGGCTGTGAGTTAATAGCGTGTGTGCCTCTGATGTAGGATGCAAAGTAGTTATTAGATCACGTAAATTTAGAGCGAACAATATTTTGCAGGACGTGCGAATATGTTTGAGTTTTTTATGGGGAAGTTATAATTATCATTGGAGTTTTGCTTCCATCATGATTTTCAAGGGGTGCAGGTGGATCGGGAGGAGGGGCAATGTAAGACAGTGAATGAATGCGATACTTTTTTGTGCATATTTGAGGTCACGAAATGCACCTGCAAATGCAATGGCTCCCATTCATCACGACCTTATTTAGGATGCGCCTGATGCCGGTTATTGTGACAGCGGTGAAGGATGAATGAATCGGTGGTCGGAAGATATCAAGTGATATTATTTCAGATAGTATTTAAGGAAGCACATGATATAATTGACATTTCCTAAATTTTTATGACACTCGAAATTGAAATTTAGTAGTATTAATAGTCAATGACAATGAAGCAATGAATTCGGTTGACTTTTCTCGGTCTCCAAAATGAATGAAAATCATCAAATGGAAATTGAAAGCATTCATCGAATATCTATGATGAGAATTTGCTTGTTTCATGAATACTTATCACCTCCTTGAAAACCACGCTCCCTCGCCTCAGATTCTCGTTTCTGGTTTTTTTACGATTTCATGTTCGAGCAAGAAAAACACGAGCATTGAGTGATGATCATCACCGGATAAATCAGAGTAATGAATGGGGTAGTGACACAATCACCAATTTTTGCCCACACGCATGAAGTTGACGGACGAGTTCTATCATTTCATTGACATTCAGTGACTTGTATGCTCGGACTCTGTCACCATTTCAGCGATAATTTATCAACGATTCTAATAGGCACTGATAGGGATAAGAACATTTGGCAAGTACATAATCACATCATTTTGGCATCGTTGTAAAACGAGAGAAAAAAAACTGGGCAATGATTCATTCAACAAGCTAGTCACGATAATTGCAGACCAGTTGCACTCTTAAAACTGTTTGATGAGGGTGGGGATGTGAGACGACTTACGACTTGCTTATCATCATCCCAAGATAAACTTGTTTTCAAATTGAAGAGGTCAGCCAAGAAAACAATCGTAAATTTCTCCCATAAAACATGATACATTTATGATGAATACTTGGAATCAGTGACATTATGCAATTTTTCGATTCGGAATATCATCATTTCCAAAGTAGACGGTGTGGATTAATTGTTACGAGCTTATTCCTTCCGCATCAGGTGAATATTTGTAAATGAATTCCATTCCGAATCATGATTTATTGAATTCGGAAACTCCCCATTAGGAGCACTTTACCCCATCATCAGAATGCCATCCATTGAATAAAGGCGGTAAATTCAAAATGCAAACCTTTTCAAAATGAAGAATTCCAGAGAGTAAACTTACTCGGCAAAGATTGAACAAAGACTATAGATGCTGAAAGAAGAAGGCTGTACTTGCATCCATCAACCCCAAGTAATTTTTAAAAATATCTTTCTGTAGAAATGATTACTCATGTGACTCAACACATTCCAAGTTTGTTTGCTGTTGAGAGTTCGGTCGCCAAAGCAACTTTTATGTGAGGAGCTATAAGCGAGCATGCAAAATAAAGTGGTTATCGGATGACTTATTCCCAATACCAAGGATTGGTGGCGATAAAGAGATTTTATTGAGGAGGATTTATCGCCAAAGTTATTGAGAAGATATATATGGATTGGGGAAGGAAAACCTCCGCAATTAGGTTAGAGCATCATAAATATATACTCCTTCACTAAACTTCCTTCAGAACAGAACGAGATCATCAAAATGGAAATCGCTCAAGCGGATTTCATAACCGAACGGAAATCAAGAAAAAAGGAGTTTGTCATGCGAATTAAGGCGGAAACCGCAATAAAAGCGACAACTCTGGAAAATCCAACCATGAATGCAAGATGAATGAATAAACATGACTCAGGTGCTTTGCAGATCTCCCCACTAAACTTATTTTATTCCCCTTAAGTAATTGTGATTGAATTGCAAAAAAATTTAAAATCTGGTCTCACCTCAGCCTTAATCGGTTCATCAACTCCTTGAAACGTAATTATTTTACTTCCTGTCTTTGTCTGTGGAGAAGCGGTCCCCAGAGAGATTTTTTAGCAGTTTTGGATTAAGAACTTCGGCGAAGGCGATAAATACGAGGATTCGAAGGGGGTAACATGTAAGAATCCATTAGGGAAGGTGCACCGATATTTGGGAAATGACGATGATGAAATCTTTCTCTTTTTTGTCACTCTTCTGCCATATATTTGACGTACACGCTGAAGCCGCCACTACCAACGAAGTGCTTATTGTTTGTCCACGGCACTCGGACTACTCGGCTCGAGGAGTGCGATTGTGAAAACACGCACGTTGCACAGAGAAAAGTAAACAAAGGAGATTTTTATGGGGAACATAAACGAGTAAGAAGTCGATAGCACTTTTCCTGAGCGAGGAAAGGAGAGTAAGACGGAAGTCTGCGGTTCTATCTAAAAGCAGTCATCACATCACTTTAGCTTAATTCTTCAATCTCTTCTCAAATACGTCAACTTAAGTACTTCCCCACTTTTAATTACTCACTCTATTCAAATTACACTAATGTGATTAGGATGCTGGAGAAAAACACGAGATTTGGCTAATTTGACAAAATGCCCGCACAAGAACGAGTCACAAACTATCCAAGTTTTTATTTCGCCACTTAAGAAGGTTCTAATTTCGAAAACGATAAAAAGAAGAGAGGGGGAAATTTATTCATTCCACGGAGTCAGATTCCCCTCACAAGTGATTCCAGTAAAGTTTCCGTGCAAAAAAACTAGGATTCAAGATTCCTTCCTCAGCACAACAATCCAACACACATGACCGCTCAGAATTGACAAGAGAAACGAGAATGAGATGAGCCTCATACGGCATCTCCGACAAGCTACAAAATACTGCTATTGTGAGGATACAGGAGAGAGAAAAACTCAGTCAGAAGTCTATTACCATCACAATCAAAAGAAAATACACGCTTGATCATTCACAATCAATCCACGAAATAATCCAATCCGGAGGCAATTTGTTTATTCATCCCAACACACTTTTTTTCCCCTTCTCTGGCGTATGGAAAGTTGTTCTCACAACGAAACTGTCTTGTTCAGGAACACTTGTTCGTTCGTTGAAATGCAAAGTTTTGCGGTGGCCACCGCAACTGGAACAAGTAAAGTTTTTTCTCCCAGGTTGAGCAGGAAGGTGAAGCACATTCCCCCGTGGATGAAAAAAAGGGAGAGTGAGTGAGTGAGTGAGAAGTAAGTGAGAGTGGAGTGAAGGAAGCCGAGGTGTCTATTGGAAAAAAGAATAATGTATGTAATCGAGGAGCAAACACGTCCAGTCCTTTTCCCACCTTCCTCCAGAATAAAAAAGAAAGAATTTCGCTGCCGTTTAAAGTCCAGGGAAACTCAACATCACTGACTGAGGACTGAGGAGGAGAGAGCCGAACAGTATGGGTTTTCAACTGTCTTCTTCTAGCTGACGAGAATGTGCTCTTCTGGCGTCGGATGAGAAGGAGATTCTGAGAGCGGAGAGGAGCTGAGTGAGTGGAACAACAAGTGTTGCTTTAGTTAATACGCTCATTTAGCAGAAAGAAAAAAAGAGGGGGATTGAGATGGAGCGAGCGAGCGAGCAAAGTGAGCGACTGAGCGAGCGAGTGAGTGAGTGAGCAGTTTCCCATTCGAAACATATAAGGCTGAAGATGAGATGAGCGAGCGAGCGAGCGGACCGCGCCACCAACCAAATACCCCAGTAGAAATGAATGCCTCGACCATCACATCACATCACAACTCACATTATTCCCGTATTACTCCAATAATTACTATACTTCACCTTGCTGAAATACAAAAAAAGCCACCACCACCACTATCACCATTCCACTACTTCTGAGAGTAACAAACATAACATAACATAACATCACATTGTTTCTTCTAGGGGAGCGTGTTTAAGCGCTATATTACCCTATTATAAAGTTAAAGGAGCAAGCAATAGTCGTCACGTCACCATCAACTTCTTTTGCAACACTTCTCCTAAGACCAAATCCTTGAAGGAGAGGCGAAATGAGAAAAAAAGGAGTTTTACGTATGGACCAAAATGAAATGAAATGCGGACGGACTCGAGTAAAATGGGAAAACTACTTGGGCATCGAAGTCGTACGTAGTCACATCGCACCGCGAGGAATAAGATTCATAGATGACTTTTTTTCTTGTTCCCCTAACAATACTTAATCGCGAGCGTCGCGAGTTTTCTTGAGTATACAGTTTGCGTTTTTGTGAGGCAAAAACCAATCCAACATCCAACCCGATAGGAAGGAGCTAGTGAAGATACAATGTCATCATCATCACACCAGCGAGCGAGCCTGTCTTATTCATTTGCGTTGGCCAAACAAGAATATCAAATCAGCAATGTTATTTGGCTGAGGCTAAGCTGCTCCTGCCACTGAGGGGATAAGTGAAGTCAGAGGAAGAATTGATTTTGAGCGCTCCTATTCATTGGCTGGCTTAGTTTCCTTCGTCAACTCGAGGAATAAGGTGGAAGAGGAATAAGCAACGGTTATGGTGGTGGTGGTAGTGAGACGTAATGAGATGATTTTTGAGATGACGATGCTCATAATATGCTAGTTTTCAGAGGCATGATGATGATGATGGTGATGAGGATGAATCTCTCCTCAAAGCTTTTGAAGCGTTCCTCATGTTAATGTCATGTCGTCTGTCATGCACCATTTTCATCATCATCATCCACAAAGAAAATTTCCAATGTTTAGGCATGCCCTAAGCCCCAGAAGAGAATTAGCTTACCCGTTATTCCACCAGTTCGTTGTTAGTGGAGCTTGGCGTTAAGTAACTCTTCCAAGTCAAGTCAAGTCAATCCCAAGAACAAGATATATTGGCTTTGGCATCGAAGGAGGAAGTCCACACACGAGAATTTAAGCAACTAACTCACTTAAACCTATTTCCCGGCTCAGCTTCCTCAATAATAATGAAGAACAATAATAATAACACATAAACGTCCTCTCCTAATTGAAATATGAAGTTTCCCCAAAACGATTCAGCGAAACCTCGATTCCCTGATGGATGGTGAGTCTGCGCACTGATGAACTAACTGATTTACGAACGGGGAATGGGGATCGAGCGTCATACTCCGTCTGCATGATTCATGATTGAGCTGCCAAGTTCCCAAACGCTTCTTCCCCGTGGAACACTATTCAACGTGTCTTTCTTAACATTAGGCTTTTGTCAAGAGAGGAGAGCAGGGGTAATACGGAACCAGCGCAGGTAAAACGCTTTGATGGATCACCAGATCGTGGATGGATGTGATGTGGTGCAATTTTAATGACTGTTGCGAAAAATGATGGCTGCTTTAAATTAGGTCATACAATATATCCATTTTTTTATCCACCTGTCCGTCCATTTTACCACTGTGGTGGGGAGCGAACTTTTCCTACTAGAGGGATATCCCACGTTTACCTAATGTTATGTTATGGAGCTGGTGAAGGAAACTTAAGATCGATAATAATAATTTTTGCTCCAGTGAGGTGAAGTGAAGCGCAAGTCGAGTGACCTTCAAGTTAAAATTCTCTTCTTCGAATGAACTTGACGTGCCTATTGTGATTAAGACGCTACGATGTGATGTGATGTTCATTCACATTTCCCTTCAGCCATTCGCTTCGAGAGTAGCAGTCGCAAGTAATGTATAATGAATGCCATGCCAATATTTTTTTGTGGTATTAGACATTCCCATTCGTCTTTAGCCTCTAATCTTGGCAGACAGGCGCACCCCTGGACGGGATGCATGTCACATGGATTAGTTCACTTGTTTGAGGTCAAGTTCGCCAAAGCCGAAAGAATTAGAATTGTCAGTTAAAGTGGAAAAACTGCACAATTTTTTTGGGGGGTGGATGCATATTGTACTTATTTACATCTCTGCACTGAAAAAGAAACAAGAAGGGTAACAAAAGCGCTGAATGCAGGAAAATTAGCGGAGTAAGTATTAACCAGACCTCAGAGAATTAGCTCTGGACTATTTTACCGGCCTACTACTATTTACTGCTCAATCTTACCCGTTTGACGTCAAACGCATTCTTTCCGTTTCATTGCTTCTGCCCCAGTCGCTCTCAAAATTATTTATCTCGAACTTTGGAATTTCCTTTGAAATCATGCAAGTAAGTAAAATTGGGTATAATCAGCTGACTTTGGAGAACTGAACTCATAGCACGAATTTTTGAGCAGCAATAGTACACAGCCTCACCTGAAATCCAAGCATTGGCGCGGAGCGGTAATTTCAAATTGCTCGAAACTGAAAAAAATCTAAGCTCGGATGTATGGATGGATATGGACAATGCATTTAGGGAGTAAGTAAGCATTTACTTTTGAAATCTTTCTCCGCAAAACAATGTGGAAACTGTCAGGTAAGGATATCCACACAATCTTCTTTGAATTTTGATCCCACCTACTTACTTACTTTCACGCCACAAAGTGATTTTCCGTCTTAGGGAAGAGCAAAGAACAACAACTCTACACAAAAGTAAGTACATATTTATTCCATTCCAACATTTTCCTCCCTCGAACTCAACTCGACGCCGCTCTTAATGATGAGTGGCATTGTATTTCGTGCGATAATCCTTCCCTTTCGACAAATTGGAAAGAGGAGAAGTGCAACCCAAGATGTAGCGGGCAGTTGAAAAGTGAAAGCTCTACATTTCCGTTAAATTGTTGTTAGTGGGACGAAGGAAACCCTCACATTCCCCATATCCCCATCCTCCTGTAGTTTTTTTTGTCAAAAGCCTTCTTGTTTACTTCGTCCTCTGCACTAGTGTCTGTAGAACAGATTATGGAAGGGAAACCTCAAACCTCTGTCTGTCTCTCTCTCTCTCGCTAACTCACTCACTCACTCACTTCTAATTGAAGCTTTTGCCGTAATAATGCGATTTTTGCACTTGTTCCTGCCAAATTATGAGTTGTAGTTTTGTAGCCGAAAATAAAGTGGAGGTTGTAAATGCATAAGAGAAATCTCCATATGATTACTACTAGAGCATGAATCTCATGAGTAGGTAAAAATTACCCCACAACTCAACTACTCAACTCACTCTTGGATTTTCGTGATTTATCTGAAGTTTACGCAAATCATCGGAATACCACTTGGTAATTTATGATGGAAAAAAAGGAGTGCAGACGTGATTATGATTAGTCTTTTTTTTCGTGAATAATGTCTCACCGAAAGCGTATCTCAGGTGGAAGCACAACACAACTCAAGTATCTGCTTAATGGAAAATTCGTGAGAAGTAAGTAAGCATATTGGGATATTTATCTCTCTCCATCTTTCGTCATGTGAGGAAGCAGATGAAGAGGATGAGTTCAGGTGCGACAACAACGATCTTAAGTAAGTAAGCAGTTAAAGACCTCCGAATTCTTCCCCTAGAAATGTAGCAAAAGTACATGGCAGAGCGATGTCCATGTATTTTTGACACATGTAATGATGTGAGCGAGTCCATAGTTTTTTTCATCAAATTTCTATGCAAAATTTATCCTCACAGAAAATTTTTTCCCATGAACGCATACAATTGAGGGGAGGAATGCGTGTTGAGAATAAAATTGAGCTTGGAAGTGTTAGCACTACTCCTCACTCCTACGTACCGTATTCTCTGAAATAAAAGGTGGACCTGAAATAGAGCCCGGAGGTTGTAGTCAATAACACGAATAGAGCGTGGACCAAAAATAGACCGTCACGATGTGTCCGTTATTGCACGTGACTTTCATGAAAAATATAACTAAAACCCTTAACGCAACAAGTAGAACTACATTTAATGCTCAGAATTTGTACCGATTCAGGAATATACTGATTGATGACTGACTGAAAATTTAGTGCCTCAAACGTGTGGAGTAGAAATTGGATATGGGCCTGAGATAGAACGCGAGAGGTCCGGATCATAAATACTGTAATAAAGAACGGGTGCTCTGTTTCCGAGAATACGTTACTAACCAATACAATACAGTTCCTCTACTTAATTTTAGTTATTCTCTAGCATGTATAGTGAAAATTTGATCATTCATTGAATTGTGATGGGATTGTGCTCCACTCCCGTTCCATCATCCTCACCTTCTTCCTTTCTGATTCAGGCGAGGATGGGAAGTTTGAACGGGAAGTGAAGATAAAATACTTATACATGACAATACTTACTTAACTGTGCACAATTATTACTGCTCGCTCACAGTCATTATAATCATGACATGACACCTCATGCATATTTCTAGACGTGAGGAGAGCGTATGTATTTATACGAAATGAAACATCACAATCCCGTCCCAACGCATCACCTCCAGTTTACTTATTTCGCCAGATCGACATTATGTCTTGTTCTTACTGACTTTTGTTTTTCTTGTTAGAGTAGTTGCAGTGTGTTCTCTACTCCACACACCACAATATTTGATTCAGTTAATAGACAGGGCATGTTTTCCAGGTGGGGTACCACTGACTTAATGGTTGGAGATTAGCTTAGCAGGTTTGAACTGAAACATTGCCTCGTGGAAACCCAACTACTTAATTCGGAGGAGGTAAAGAGGGTAGTCACAACTCCAGCAAATCGCCGCCAGGTAGAAAGCTCAAGATGGAAAATAAGATTGGGATGGCGGATGCATGATGATGGTTGTCATGATGATGATGATGTCGATGACGACAATTCCACTGCGGGGTAAGGAAAGCCTTGCCTAATGCAATTCCGCCGGCAGAGCCGTTGTTGTCGTCTCCACCGCTTCCCCCAACCACAATTTTTGCTGCGGAAAAAGCACATACATATACTTGATGTAGGCAGGCCAGCCATCATCATCTTATCTTCAAAACATGTACTTATGAACTTATGCTTATGAATCTTGTCGGCGGTCTCCACCGGCGCTCTATCCATCATCATCGACAAGGTTTCCCAAAAGGTAATCGAATTAGAATCGGCCGCCGGTTTTAAAGAACCGAGGAGCTGTTGAATGATAGATAATGTGCTTAAAGGCTTACACTAGCATTACTCATCATGTGCAATTTACGTTGTCCTTGATGATGGAAGAGGAGAGAAATGCCATGCTTTTAATTACAGCCCACTTTTTGAAAAAAATGAGGTTAGTAGTGTGGTCTTTACCATTAAGTACTCTCAGGCTAATTAAGAATGGAGCTGCTACTTTATATTCCCTATTACTGGGAATCCTCGTCTTTGGAAGCGGTTTTTACGTTCTTTGTGTTGCGCAAATGGGTAACAATTTTTTTGAAAGGGTTGAGCCATCAGAAAATAGTGGAAGCGATGTATAAATGTATTTATGTATGCCCCTTCCAATTGTATGCAAAATCTTCCTCAATACCGTCCTGGATAAAAATAACAATATTAATTTGGAACTACATCGTAGTAATAATGCCGGTAATCCAATTAAATACCAAACCGCACACGAGGATTAAATTAATCCTGTCTTTTGAGCTCATTTACTATTCACGTAGGTGGTCATTTTGAAAGCACTTAGAAATGACATTTTATTACTATTTGGTTTTATGATTTATTGACAAAGCCTCTGGATTAAATATTTAATTGAAGTGCGCAATTACTCCGTAGTGATACTTCAGTGAGAATTGGTGATCCAATTATGCTGAATAATTGTAACAAACACGATTTTTGAAATCAGTGGAGGAGGTTGTAGATGCTGTTGTCCCACTAGAGATAGTTGTTCGCTTGGCATTCTCAAATTCCATTTTTAGATAGGAGTTCCAGGAGGAGTTGGAACTTCACCACGATGAAATCTTTGTGCACGTAGCACCCACTCAACGTGGCAACTGTGAGAGCAGCGATCGCGCCCACCTTCACTCTGGCCATTATCTCGTCCTGGCGTTTCTTCTCCTGAACACACTCGGCGTACGGGGTGAGTGAGAATGTGACATTGTTGTAGATGGGAGTCCACCTCTTCCCCAACAGTAGGTGCAGCTTATAGTCGAGGAATCTCCGCAACCGGAATCGTGTCTGATTCACGAGGCATCGCATTTCCAGATAGTTGTAGAGAGCCAGATCGCAAATAGCATGGGCGTTGGGAACTCGAGCCTCGGAGTATTTGCGAAGGATCTTGGAGATGTCTGTTGTGTCTTTGTGATTGGAAAAGCCATTTTGATCTGACGTCCGTGGTGATTTCGATTTTGATGGTGCGTTGTTTGCAGCAACTCCTTCCAGAGCGTCGTCTAGCAGTAGCACATCTTCAAATCCGGCATTCATTCCCTGACCGAAGAAAGGAACCATTGCGTGGGCCGCATCTCCTATGAGGATCCCCTTCCCGTGGCTGTGTGGACTGCACTATTTTATCGAGCATATCGGCAAAAAAAGATCGTGAGTGAGTGAATGAGTAAAGAAAAACAAAGCTTCTTATGCTGAGCTCCGGCTTTGATTTTACCTTCACGGATATCAGATAGGAGGCTTGATATGAGAAGAAGTCTCTAATAAGAAGATCCTTCCCGATCAAGTTCATGGCATCTGGGAATTCCGCGCTGAAGAAGGACTCCACCAGGCTCGCATCTTGGAGCCCGTGAAAGATCTGTTGAGAATGCGACATTGTTATTACATCCGTGTAAAGTTAGTACATACATCTACAACCTTCTTTTTTTCTTAAATTCCCTTCAAGTAACTTCATAAATATAACTAATCACCCTCATAGGCATGAACAGAGTCACAGTGAAGCTTCCATCCAGATTCGGTAGAGCAATCAGCATAAATTCATTCCTTGGCCAGATATGCAGATAGTTTTTGGGCATGGCGTGCTGCAGATAAGAAAAAAACCCATATTAGTTCACCAGACAAATTCATCCGTAAATAAAGTAAAAGTTCATGAAAAGAGCGAGCCACTATTTACTTGGCCATCCGGCTTTGGAGGGATATTCAATTCGATGTAGCCATGATCAATGTAGAATTGGCTGAAGTTTGTCATGGGTTGCTTGAGAACCGCTTTACGAAGGGAGGAGTGGGCCCCATCAGCACCGACTATCATGTCTCCGGTGGTATTGACAATAGCATTCTCTCCGCCATCACGTTCGGCCTTTCTGAGCACAAGTAAGTACAACAGAGAACAATAATAGTACTTGAGAAAACAGACAATAACATTTCCGTCATTAAGGAATCCAATATGTAAGTAAGTGGAGAGTGGTGGAGTACCGGAATGTCAGCTCGCCTTTCTCCAAGTTCGAGTCAAGTAGCTTGTGTGCAAAGTGGAGCGATACGTTGGGGCGCTTTGCTGCCTCTGTGGAAGGAAATAAAAGTAAAACAAACACGACTGGCTTGACTATCTCCATTCGTCCACTTAGGCGGGAGTAGCAAGTGTCAAAAATAAATATAAAATGGGAGTGGAGGATCTTTTTATTTTTATTGAGCTCACCAGAAATGAGCAGCTCATTGAGAAACTTTCGGCTCACGGAATAGATGCACTGCAGAAGAATAAAAGGAAGAGGAGATCATCATGCTCAATTTGCAACTCGCCCCGTGAAAAAAAAAATTGGCTGAGAGAAAGCAGAGCGTAAGGAGTACCTGTTGAGTGTTTGGATCATAGAGGATGGTCTTCGTACTTCCGTTCAACGAGTGGATCATTCTCCCTCTCATGGGGATCGCCTGTGATAGAACGCAATCTTCTAATCCGGCTCGGGAGAGAGCCGCTCGTCCCCTCGCTGACAGAGCCAAATTAATGCTTCGACCTTGCTTTGAAAGCTCTTGCTCCTTTGAACCCCTCGGATCTTTGATGAGAAAAGATGAAATGAATATAAGTACTTACTTACTTGGGTACTCTTAAGTATTTAGCGGGGTTTGAACCACTCCAGACATAAAAGATAAGTAAGAAGTGAGTGAATGAGTTGTACCCGGTCGAGATTCGTAGACTTCCACGTGATAATCCCTTCTTGCAAGGATGCACGCACACAAGGATCCAACCTATTCCCGGGAGGCGAATGAAATAGAAAAAAAAACAGGTAAATAGATATTCAAGTCCATGAAAGTACGTGTAACGACAATTTACGGTATAATTTGAGAAAATGTGTTGAATCATTTCTAGAGAAGAGAACGTATCTGTATTGTATTTTGTATTCCCATCCCTCCATGCATTCGCATATATGGCATTGGCAAAATGTTTGCGGGACTTGAATGGATGAATGGAAACTGTTTCCATGAAACTGAAACCCTGACTCCGATTCATTGCCCGCGGTAGATGCTTTTTACATCTACTCGTAACACTGATCTCCCTACTGACATTATACAGCCGGATCATTTTGGCGTCGAAAGCGAATGCTATTCGCGAAACGAGCATGAGAGCCGGTTTCGTTGAAACCTTGGAGGCTGAGAAATTAATTGTGATTACCGAACTACTAAAACAAGTAATACATGTAAGTCAGTGAATGGGTATATGAAAGCTATGAACTGATTTAACATCAGGAATTTCATTCTTTAGACTCGAAGGTAGAATCTCATCGTGGTCATTCAAGCAAGGACGCAAGTCTTGGAATAGTAGGTACGCAAAAGGTAGACTGTGGTTACAGGAAAGCATGCAGAAATGTCCTACGTGACACTTTGTATTTTCGCAAAACTAAAAAAAAAACATTTGCAAACTCCTACTTAGCACTTTGCACCAAAAGTCATGATGCTTCACTTGTGTGACCTGAACAAAGTTTATCACGGTTGGCAATCAACAGTGTGAAAAGGAGCGGCATTTTAATAAATGCCGATAAATGATGTGACAAAATGCCGATTGAATGACCCATGTTTTGAAGCGATAATTTCTACATGTTCTTATCAGTTCAGTCAAGCCCAGCTGGATAGGAATACGTGACTAGAAGCTCTCATTCAATGTCTACCACAACAAAGCAGAAACGCGCACCTCGCGTCAATATCCATACGAGTTGATGAGGTTGACATTTACTTCAGAATTTGCACGAGTGCAGAATGCAAGAGAATTTAAATCACAGGTGAAGACACAGCCAAGTAAACGCCAATAATTGTAACTATTAGAAATTTAAATTTGATATGATTCTGAATCACGTCCTTTGTTGTCACACAAGTAGGTTAATGCGTTTAAAATATCATTTTGGGGCAATGTGATATGCCCAGGATATTCCATTGTCTTGCGTAGAATATGACACTTGCTTGCAATATTTTTTTTGTCGCTATGCTCTGCTAGTAAGCCTTGCTTCTGCAGAACTTTAATATATTTTCCGCTAAAAGAATTACTTTTCTTTGGTGTAAGATTCCATTCGGAACTCGGAAAAGAATCCAGCAATGCATGAAAATGTTCTGTGAAATTGGAGCCGAGGAAACCCTATCTGTGAGAAATGTAAGAATTCCACACTAAACCTTTTGAATGTCAGCTCCACTCCTTATCATGACTGTGCTCAAGGCATTTACTTGGTCAAGAAAAAACAATGGAACTATGGAGCGAACGTGCATGCTTGAGAACTGGTATGTCCGAGCAAGGAACGTGCTCCACATCTCGATTCTGGATAGCCAAGCACTGACCTTTAAATATTCGGATTTTGTCGCAATTTCTCATTCTCACTAAGTCTGGAACACACTGCATGCGCCATTATAAAGATTCTTTCAGTCGCTTTATGATTTCGAAAACTTTCAGAAGCTGAAACCGAGTCGACTTGACAAATGCAAATGAATTATGCATGGAAATCACATACAAGTTAGTAAGACCAAGAATTATTTGATAATGACGATATTCAACTCACCAATCCTCCACCGACGATAACGACCTTCATGTTTTTTCCCTCCGCGTGATTCATTTCCGGTATATTTTCTGGTGCACAGAAGTTCCAACTGGATAAGAGAGATCCGTTGCAGCGATTGTGCTTCGGGTTTTGTAATGGGCTTCAAACTCTACTGGACGTCTTGTCATTCGAGGTTTCGATCCAGAAGTGATGCCTGTCAGTGGTAGAAGCCAACAATTATACGACAATTTTTGTCTTTGTTGTTTCTCATATTTCATGGGAGCCACCTCGATCCTCGTGTATGTAAATGATGGAAACGAGTTTTTTTTTCCTGAGAGCGTCTAGCACACTCGCCGTCTAATGTGTATTTATTGGTGATACAACATTTCAGGGTGGAGTTAGTGAATGTAACCATCTTCACGGAATGTAACTCTACTACGTAATCCCGAGGAAACGGCAATTATTAATTTTTTTGTTGCGGAGAGATGTAGATAGATCATGAGCATTAAAGTTTTGATCACGCAACCTCTAATGCTGACATAATCATTCCTCCAAACTAGCTCACTGACATGAGCTCACACCGTATGCCCGTGCGAGAGATGTCTGGATACCTACATCAGGACGAAGCAGACATTCAACTAAAATACTATGCTGCTGGTATCAGGGCCAAATAAATCATTATAGTTATAAGTAAATATCAATCATGATGACGATTCTTTTACCTGTGCAGCTCTATAGCTCCAACCAATAAAAATGTCCACTGGTAAAAAGAACATCCATCCAATACAAAGTAGCGTTTTTTCTGCTTCTGTGGAATCTCTGTAATTTTATATGGTATTGTGTAGTCTGTACTTACAATTGAGTTTATGGGATAGAAAATTGAAGGAAGCTTTAAGACCGCAATCTAATGACCTGACAAGATTCAGCAGGTCAAACTCTGTCGAGTGATGCTGCTGATATGGGTCATGCGCACGCGCAGGTCATTTTTACAGGCTCATTTTTTTCATATCAGTTAGCCCCGAACTTTGACAATCATTCTCAAATAAGGAAAAACTTGTTCAATTTCTGCTAATTATCGCGAAAAAATGAAGAAAACAACATGACATGTCACTTTTCAGTGATTAAAGACTGAAAAGCTATGTCCTCACCAGAAAAGTAAGACTTTAAAGGTAAAAGTCCAATAAAAAAGATCCCTTAAAAATTCACCTGCGCCTGCGCATGACCCA